>PVKZ01000335.1:0-209045 GCA_004027375.1 Macroglossus sobrinus | reverse complement strand
TCCAGGGAATTCTGTAAATCTCATATTTCCTTTTCTTTTGCCCCAGGTTGCTGAGTTTTTGAAGGAAAAAAAGACTTGATGTATATTTCAATATATTTCTTATTGTCCAGGGCTTTGTTCAAAATATCTATGTTTTCCTGCTCTTTGTTATTTCTTATTACCAGAATGACATGATAGCATGGACCTTCTATTTGCTATTTTGACCTTTCCCTCCAGCTAACATAGAAAATTACTTGTATGAAAAAATTGGTACTTCTGTTCATAGCACTGACAACTGGGAGGGACACCTTCCTCCCTTGTATTCTCCATATCCACTCAATTATCAAGGCCTGTGGATTTTTATTACTCAAATGTCTTTCTAATCTGTTCCTTTCCCCCATTCCTGCTGCTACATTCTTGGTCAAATCTGACATTTTCTCTCAGTTGGACCACTGCAGTCATTTCATTACCAACCCAAGTTCACATTCACCTCCCCCAATCCATTCACTGTATTCCAGCCAGAGTGGTCTTCTCCAAATATAAATGGAGGATATAAATTGAGGATGTCATTTCTGTGCCTGAAATCTCTCAATGGCTTTGTCTAAAGACATAGACCAAAATCCTTAACATAGATTATTATCCTGTATGAACTCATTTTCTTCTTTTCCTTTACCCCTCAAGCCTCTCTTGCTCCCTGTTTCATTCTAGATCTCTCTTGTCCCTCTGCTTCACCGAGCTGATGGGAGCTTGAACTGTTGTAACATTGACTTAAAAAAAATCAGTTTGACTCATCCAATGGTCATAGAGTTATGGAACTCTAAGTCTTTGGGCAACAAATCTCTAGGCCTTTTTGCTATCCTTCTGCTAAATGCTCTGCAATGAAATGACAGTCCAGTCCTTTGGGTGAATCCACACAAGTTGGTTTGATGCCTTTCTTCAAATCTTGCTTGAAGAAAGATCTTGCCCTGGCCTAAGAAACCAGAGTATGTTACTCCCACTGATGATTCTTGATTGGAACAATCCAGCAAATGAGTCTCTGGAAGTGCCATTTTGGGGACTGTGTAACGTGTCTGTTGGAGCTGAGTTTGTTTATACTTTGCCAGTGTCATCATTTACAAACTTCAAAAAACACATTGACAAATTCTCTAGCTGTTTTGGCAGTGCTTCCATCAATCACCCAACTAATAGCACCAACATTTCTCCTGGGCTATTATAGTCACTTCAATCGCTGCTGCTGCAGCTTCGGGAGAAGATAAATCAGAAAGGGTTCTTTTAGATGGGTCTCAAATACAACACCATTTTTTATTAAACAGTGCTTCCCTCCTCTTCTCTCCCTGCCCTTTCTCCAATCTCCCATAAACAATTCTTTCTGTTTTTTACCGCCTTAGATAAAGTAACCTGGATCTATGGCTTTTCTTTAGAGGCCCCTTTGCAACATCATCAGGAAATGGGTCCATTTATTATTTTGGATTTTTGTGTGTCCTCTTTAGTTACTCCGTGCAGCCCTCTCAAATCAATAAGTGTATTGTGTTTCTGCTGGCAACAGGTGCCTAGCTTCTCAGGCCCAACACAGCCTCAGAGAGTGGCTCACATGTCTAATGACCACAGCATGAAAACCTGAAACCATTTTGCCTTTCAACCAGGTTCTTTGTGTGGCTGTGTCACGCAGCAGCTGTATCCCTAAGACGGAGTGGCTAGAGTATCCTTGCACTTGCACTTTCATGGTTTCCTTCTATTACTGAAGCCTCACACCCCTTTCCATGAGAAAGAAATATTGCAAATACTCGGCTGTTACATCACCTAGGCAGATTCGTTTTTCTTAGGGCTGCAGTCCTTCCTTATTTTCTATATTCAAAGCTTGTTTTTTCCCTCACAAACTGGCCTGTCTTAAACAAGAATGTATTAAAAATACACAACCTCTTCCAGCTTCCTCACCATTAAGGAGCATGGCCACATCTTCTCTCTTTGGTGCACACACATTAGGAATCTGGACAGTGAAAGGCAAAGCGCCTGCCAAAATTGGCAGATCAGGTGAGGAGGGCTGGCTGGGGTTCTGCTGCCCAGCTGGAGTATTTGCTAGCTGTGGTGCCAACCTCAGGGCCAAACAAACCCTAAGACTGCATTTCAAGTTGCTGCCTGAGAGATGCTGTTAACTTCATCGCTGAGTGCTCTATTCATCCTGAATGATCCATGGTCCCGGACAAAGCACCAACTGCAGCCCGTCACAAATCTTGGCTCTGTACCTGACCAACCTATTAATCAGAATTTTAACTGGGCCTTGGAAGTGTTTTTCTTTTATGTGTAAGTCAGAGAGGTGATCGTGGTAGAGACTTCATGTAAATGATACCATCAACTTGATGCATGGGGCCTTCGATGTCTGAATCTGTCGTCACAGGGAGTATTATTTACCCTAAAGTAATCCTTTTCTTGACTGTCTTAACTGCCTAAGGATCTCTTTGCTATAAGTAATATCTTTGATAGCCTTCTCTATCTTGGTGCTGAAATGACCAAATGGTAGTAATCATTTTTATGTTTAAAAGAAATTTTCTGTTAATTTGAATGAGAAATACCCCTGATTTTTATATTGTTTTAAAAGCAGTTTTCTTCAAGGTGGATTTTTGTTTAAATTCGACTTAGTGGTCAACCTCAAAAGTGTTTTTTATTGATCAACAATAATTATTTGTGTAAGTAGAAGTATTCATAAAAACAACTGGCTGATTAGAATTTGCTGACCTCATAAGGGAGGAATATTTTTGCATTATATTTTAGCCTCAGTAATATGAGAGATCCTTAGTACCAAGAAAAAAATCAGCATTTGTTCTTTGTTATATTGATGATTTTATTTATATCAGACCTAAAACTAGGATAACGAATATAAATATTCCAACACATTTACAGTAGACTGTTTTTACTTGATATTTTAAATAGTGCGATGTTTGCCAAACTTGAAAACTGCATGGATTCCATTTAAAGGATACAATTCTTGTCATCCTCTAGTGTCGACTTAAATTTGTTAAACTAGCAATATCCTTCTTATCCATATTACTTTTTCTGCCACTATAAAACCTAAACAAATGAATAATTAAGTAAATATGAAATCACATTAATAAAATGTAAATTAACTACATTAATTCAGGAGAAAGAAAATATTGATCACTAAACCTAAATGGGTCACTCACAGTGGAATAATGGTACAAAACCATGTACTAGTTTAGTAGAATGTGGCATGCCAGTGCTGGTGTGTTATACGATCACTAGTGCACTGCGAGGCTGTTTGCCCTACCCTGGTATGAAAATATCACTAATGCCATTTGCTTTTCTTCTTGTCCCACTGGTTCATGACAATGAGGTACTGGTTGGCTACACCTTGATTAAGAGATAAATGCAAAAGCTGATTCTCAAATCATGTGGCAAAAATTGGTTATGAGCCAATCTTCCAGAAAATTTAAAATATGTTCATAGCATGTTTTAAATCATCACCAAGATGAAGGCACAGAATTAAAAAAATTCTTATAAATAATTTGGTGAATCTGAAAATATATCCTTTAATTGTATGGCTTTATAAATTCTGGTTTAAAACAGAGCTTGTCTGAGAGTTTTGCTGCTTTCACTCTTCTGTTAATCTACTAGTCAAAACCCACTGAGATGTTCATGTAACATTCTCAGGCTTTAGTTATTACTTTTGTAGCATAAAACCAACTAAAAATGAGGCAGTTCAGTTTGTTTCAGTGTATTAGACATCTACTGTATACCAGTCATGGGGTAAAAGCAGATCAGTGAAGGAAGAATGAAATCTATTATACAATTATATGGTGATTCCAATACAAACTATCCAAGTATAATCTCTTAGGAAATTTTGATAATGAATCTTAAACTTGGTTAAAACTTAACTTTGCCCTATATAAACTTATTTTGGGAATTTTAGATTTTTATTAAGCTTACTTTTTCTAAAAGTGGACAATAATTTCAAATTTTTATCAAGTCAAAACTGATCTACGCTGCTTGGCTCTAATTATGGAAGTTTGACTTTGCATCTCTCTTAGATCCAGTACCTTACTCTTTACTTTGTTTAATGTAATAGGTATGAGTTGACTGTAGACACTTTGCATGTATTATGCCTTTTATTAACAATGCATTTAAAATCGTAAACCAAATGACCAACAATTTAATTGCTGGTTTCCAGCAACATGGTCAAATTAGCTAATACTGAAAGGCTTCTTTCCACTATAAAATCATAGAGATGCTAATGACCAGAAAACTTTTTTATGACAACTATTTCAAATTCTTGATTTATTGATATTATTTATTTTATAGTAGGATTCATCCATGCATAAGGATTTTTAATACATACCTGGACTTAAAGTAAATACCTATAATAATTCTTTTATAATCTGGGAAGTGAAGGGATTCCCCAAAGAGGTGAACCATTGTGAAGATAAGTTAGGATAGGCCATCTTAATCTGTCTCATGCTGCATGTCCAACTGAGGCTACCATCATAGTCTCTTAGGCCTCACAGGACCTAAGGCTGACTGAGGCTCCAACTTGGTAAATGTGATTATGAAGGCAGAAACAAGGGAATATGATGACTGAAGTTCTGGCTTATAATATTTCTATAAGTAAATAACACAAGTTAATTCTCTTTACATTTTACTGTATAGAGAGAGTCATTTGAGCAAATGCTAAGTTCAGCACATACAGAGAAATACAATTCATGTGTCCAGAACTGAAATATTTGTGGATAGCCCTCAGAAGCTAAGGATTAAAAATTATAAGCCACACGAAGGAGTTGAACTAGGCAAGAGGGATCATCAGGTACAAAACAAACAAACAAACAAATGGAAAATTAATATATTATTCTCAATACATACTACATAAATAAGAAAAAATATAAAGTATGCTTACTCTTACCAAGAGAGAAGGAAGAAACTGACACCATGAGAGAACAAGAAAAGATAAAGCAAGAAGACATACTTGAGCAAAGAACCAAATCAAGCTAGAAGATATGTCTGGAGAAATCAACCGAAATGTATAATAGGGTGATAAACAGATGCAAAATATAAGATAAACAGATGGGAGATATCAAGGGAGGTAAAAACAAAACAAAACATGGACACCCTAATGAATTGGTCTAACAGAAGTTTAACAGGACTTAAGAAGGGAGAGAATCTGGGACAGGTAATATTTAAAGAGATAATGGCTGAAAAATTCAAATAGTTGAAAGACAAGAGTCCTTTGGTATAAAATATATATCAAGAATATCTGAGCAGAATAAATAAAACAAATCCTCACCTAATTTTGTCATAGAAAAACTGTAGATTATGAAATATAAAGAGAAAAGAGTAAAAGCAAACAATAACAGGAGGATAGTACATGACAGCAGAGATTTCTTCAGCTCTTCTAAGATAACCAAAATGTAATCTCGACCTCCAAAAACTCCTTCTAGGCCATCAATGACCCAGGCAAGTTTATGTGCTGGAACTGGGGACTCCAGGAAATTATAGCAACAAGAGAGCAAACAAATATTTTTGGGAATATTCTGTCTTTAAGAAATTTTATGTTCTAAAAATGTCTCGTATACTTTGAGATTCTTATAATTTTAAAAATTGCTTTTATATACATGTTTTACTGCCATATTTATAGTAATTGCCTCCCACAGGCAAAGCAATAATTATAGTTCCATTTTAAAGATGGCAACACTGAGAATCTTGCATGTCAGGCTATGTTTACAAGTCATAAAACTGGTTGGTGCAATGAGGGGCTGAGAAATTCAGTTGCTCTGATCCTTGATTTATACTTTAAGTCAGGGTTTACATAAAGCAAATATTTTGTTATTGTGTTTGTAAACTATACCATATTGAAATGGGGCATTATTAAAACATTATCTGTCAGTTCCTAACACAGTTGCCTGAGAGAGTGACACTAGAACTGCTATACTTAGTCTTTTTACAGCAGTTATATTTGAATATGGATATTTGTTTAAGAATGCAATATGTTTCTCTAAATATTGTATAGATACTTATTTTTTAAATCATTTTGCTAAGAATATGTTTGGTCCAGACTTGCACACATTAGTAGGGACTGGTAAATGTAAGTTCTAGAGTTAACTTGCTATAGAAGCACATTAATAGATTGTTTCGGGAATAATCAAATCTAAGCCAAGACAGTAATTTGATGGCATTGGGGGTCCTTGCCACAGATGAGATAATATCTATATAGAAAATTGAAAAGAATTGTAAATTATTAGAAATAAAAAGAGAATTTTTGGAGGTAAATTATCTTTACAGAAAGGTGAAAAATTGAGAGAGAAATTAATAGAAATAAAAAGAAGTTCTAAAAGTTTTATGATACAGGATATTTTTTATTTCTATGTATCAATTTTAAAAATTAGAAAATTATAATAATGTGAGTTTCCAAATGTGGTCATAGTCAATATGCATGCTGCTCCTTGCAGTAGGAGATGGCATCCATTTCTTCTTCCTTTGAAACTGGGCTGCCAGTGTGGTAGAAGGTGGTAGAAGTGATTCCATGCCAATTCCAGACCTAGCGTTTAATAGGGATGGCAGCTTTTTTTTTCTTTTTTCTTTTTCCTGTTACAAGACAGCCTACATATAAGAAGTCAAATTACCCTGAAGACACTATGCTGTGAGATAACATAATCTAGTCACATTCATGTTTTAAGCCACTAAGTTTTGGGGTAGTTTGTTACACAGCAATAGATAACCACAACAGAATTTCATTTCCAGATGTCAGTGCTGCCTAAACAAAAACCTATACTATGAACTTGGCTTTGTGACTAAACAGTGAGTGAAAGGAAGACTAAAAGGCAGTGAGGTAATCTTGTTGAAAGCTGGTGAAAAAGACAACCTGTGTTATGTAGTGGTGGAAAGTTTGGCAGCACCATTGTCTGTCTGCAAGTATGTGGAAGAAAGAAAACATAATAAACTGATGGATTTGGCTAAGGAGATTTCTAGGCAGAATTTTATAAGCTGCCTATGATAAAGCACTGAAAAGAGAGATAAATAGAAAAGAAATTGCTTCTTTTACACCAGAATTTAGGGGAAAAATAAATCCAGAACGTGCTATAATAATACTATTTTTTATTACAAGATTCTCCAGCTGGAAAAATGTTCTTGGAGTAAAAAGTGGCCTCAGGTAAAAGATCAAATGCTGGGAGATGTCAATAGAATCTGTACTTTAGGATTAAAATCAAATCAAGTATGTGGCTATGAGATCCTTTCTGAAAACATCCAGAAGATTGGAGTCAGTGCCTCAAAGACCTTCTAAAATCAGACAAGAAGGTTTCTAAAAATTTTAAGTGTGCTCTCTCACAACATTTGGACTTGGCAAAGAGCATTCTGTTGAGATGATATTCATGGGTGCAACTTTTGTCTAATGGAGTCAACTAAAATAAAATTTTTAGAAAAACTTTTAAGAAAATTTATCGAAAGAGCATTGCCAGTTTGAACAAAAAGAAATGAAGACGATACAAAAACAAAAAGAGGTTTCCGAATCCCCAGCCTTACATAAGCAGTAGGCATGATGAGAAAGCTATTTAGCCGCAAACATGAAATGTTTCTTATGGAAAAGGAAGGATGACTCAGAAAATAGAGTCATGAGCCACAAAGAAATATTCCAATAAGTGGGGCAAATCAGAAACAGTTCTTGCTCTTGGAGCAGAGGGAACTGGGAACATGACTGGTTATATGTCAGAAATGCTAAGGGACATTTAATTCCTATGTGCATTCCTTTTTTCTACTTTTTTGAACAGGGGTTTTTAATAAGGTGATTCTATTCTTGCCTCACCATTATTTGTCAGGCATTTTGGGGGTGCAGATAACATGTAATTTTTAGTTTGCAGGTCTGTTCACCTGAAAGACTGCATCTGAGGAGCATCATGTGTTCCTGTATTAGACTGTATTTAGATGACAGGATCCTCCATTAAAAATCTGAGTCTTGTGCCAGAGTGGAATGAAATGTTGGGACCCTGGGTGAGAGTGAGCATAGTTATCATATGGAAGCCATGAGAACTATTGTGGCCTGAGGTCATCATCAGTTCCATCCCTCTTTATATGTACTTGCTACTCCTCATATCAGGAAGTGGAGTCTATTTCTCTTTTCTCTTGAAATTGGGCTGAATCATGATTGGACTTGTCCAATATAATGGGACAGTGTGTGCCAATTCCAGTATCCTTTAAGAGATTTTGAGGACTTCCACTTTTTCTTGGGAGCCAGCCATCATGTCAGAAGTCCAACTACACCGAGACCATCAAAGTGTGAGCAAATATAAGCATGCCACCTGGAGAGACCAAATGGAGAGGGAGATATGCTTATTCTCTCCCAAGTTTTGCATACAATCTTGCAGAGACAACAGTTGTATGAGGGAAAGAGCCATCTTGGACTTTCAAGTTCTACAGGGTATCATGTAGAGCAAAGAAATTACCTAGCTTGGTCCAGCCCAGATAGTGGAATCATGAGAAATGATATATTGTTTTTCCTAAGTGACTAAATTTTGGGGGTGGTGTGTTTCACAATAATAGATAACCAAAACATTTGGTTTAAAAGTTTAGTATTTACATTAGTAACAATATGAAGTTTTGAATGTCTTTGATGTAGAAAGTAGTAAAAGTAATCAAGCATTATTGGAAGTCATTAAAGAAGACCTGAGTAAATGGAGAAATGTAACAAGCCCATAAATAGAAAGATATCTTTATAATGTTAATTCTCCCCAAACCAACCTGTAAATTTAATGTAATGCCAATAAAAAATCACAGATATTTTTTACACGAAGCTTTCTAAACTTAAATTTATTTGGAAGAAAAAATTACTCAAGTAATGAAGTCATTCCTGATGAAGGTGATCTAGGGATAGTTTTGTCTTTTGGATATCAAAAACAGGAACATATTAATGAAGACACTTTAATGTCTGTGCACAGATTGGATGGCAAAACAAATTGGATGGCAAAAATGGTAAACTTTGAAACAGACTCATAACTATGTGAAAGTTTAATTTATTACAGAACTGGCTTTGAAGACAAGTAGGGGAAGCATGGAGAATTTAATAAATGATGTCAGGAAAATTGATTTTGAAAACAAAGTTATAAATTTAAATATTACAAATATTTAAATTTCTACCTTACATTACACACACATACACACACACACGCACAAATTCTAGATGGATTGAGCTTTAATGTGGATGACAAAACTTTACAACTTTAGTTGACAAGGTAAGAGAATATTGTCATGAATTGGGGTAGTGAAAGATTCCTTAAATGAGACTCAAAAATATAATTATATAGAGTAAATTAATAAATTCACCTAGATTAAAATTAATAATTTATCAAAACACCATAAGACAGTAAAAAGGCAAGACATATAAAAGATATCTAAATGTATTTAGCTAACATAGACTTAGCTTTCTGAATATACACAAATTAGCTATCAATAAGAAACAAATACTTTAAAAAATGGACAAAGGGATCTGAATGGCTATTTCACAGAGAGAGAAAAGATGGTGACTAATAGACATAAAAATATTCACAAACTTACACATTATAAAAGAAATATAAAACCACAATGAGATTACCATTTTACACTCTTAAATGGTATAACAAAATGTATGACAATATCAAATATTGACAAGAATGCAGAGTAATGAGGGCACTCAAATTATTGCTGAGTTTAAAAATTGGAACAGTGCCTTTAGAGAAAATTTTATTTCATAAAGATGACAGTAACTATTCTCCATTGACTAGCAAAATGACTAGTAACTAAATATACACACTATATGTACTAGAGAAATTCTTACACTTAATAATCAAGAGATTCACATATGTACAAGAATATCCAGCCTCAGTAAATTGGATATATGATTTGTGCTATCTTCATGTTGTAGAATTCTCTGGTGGAAATTAATGGACCACAGCTATATATATATGGGGGTGATTCTCAAAAACAATTTTGAGGAAAAAAATCTTAGAATAATACATCTAGAATGAATATATTACTCTACTCTAAATGAACTAAAAGTAAAAAAAGTATGTGTATCTGTGTATATGTGCATGTATATGTATACGCATGTACACACAAGCGTATATGTATATATATGATAAAATTATAAGGAAAGGCAAAGAATAAAATCAGATTAGACGTAAAATGGGTAGTACATGGATAGCTATTTAATTAGTTTCATTATTAAAATATGCATTGTAATAATTCTTTTTATATATAGGATATATTGCATAATTTAAAAATTAAAAAATTTCATTATTGAGAAATGCAAACTATGATATAATGTGTTGTATGTTGAATGCCTCTAAAAGACTTACAATGATATTTAGTTAAATTTGGCAATTATTGTTACCAATATCAAGGTAATTGTTGTGTTTTTAAAGTAAAAGCTACATTATAAACAACGATGATAATGACCTGGCTTAAAAATTCCAGAAAGAGCCAACTAATGCTAGTGGATGTAAAAAAGAAAGGCAATAAATATTCCAGGTTTCAAATTACTAAGTATCAAAGAAAAGGGTTTTTATAGACCAAAACAAACAAACCCAAATAAAATGACAATGACAACACATACCTGATATTAAAAGATACAAGAGTCACAAATGTAAATTATGATAGCAGAAGTAAATCCAAAATTATCTGATAGAATGACCATGATGATTTGAATATAGGTAAAATAAACTTGCCAAGTTCAAGGAAAAACCAAAAAAAAAAATTGTAGACTACTAGATCTGTTAAAAACAAAATAAAACAAAACTGAAATACATATCTATATTGAATGTAAGAGACCCACTTTAAAGTGACCATGAAAGGTGATAGAAAAGATAAAGTGTATCTTAATTAAATGAGACAAAAATTGCAAGGTTAGCAAAATTGATATCATACAAAATTAAATGGAAGGCACATAGCATTATATGGAAAAGAGAATCTTTGAGAGGACTGCCCACTAGAGATATAACTATTATGACCTTTTGGTATAAGCAATAGGACATACAATTTTTTATGTATGGATATGGGAAAATTAACATATTAGTACACTGCCTCATATGTAGAATCTTAAAAAATGCAAATGGGTTAAACTGTAAAATTGCCTTATTTGCAGGCTTTAGATGAGGATGGCTTTTCCTATCTCAGTAAACTTTAAGATTTATAACCTTGAGACAATGAAAATATCTTACTTTATGACCTAAAAATTACAGGAGTATCTTTCAAATTAAATGCTGTCTAGTCTACTGCTATTTTGATCTTTTTCTTTACTAATTATATACATTATAAGTTATCTTTTTGTTGCTGTTGCTTAGGCAAATTTTCTTTGTGTTTCTATCACTTGCTATAAAAGAATTCCTAACTAACACGTATGGTATCTGGATATCATTAACAACTAGACATGAAATTACTGGGGAAAATGCCCCAGGGTGTTGTATTATCTACACCAGTTCTCTTCAAAGGCTAAAAATGTGAAATACAATTGGTAAGTAAATGCTGGCAGTAGTGTATCGATTATTGGTAGAGATATATTTGTAATATAGTACAGTATTTGGTGCAAGTTGTTTGTTTGTTTGCCAGATTTGTTGAAGCAGCTCACAATAATTTAGGAACTGAGTTGTGAATTTGTCACAAAAGTAGTCCAGAAAACAATTTGTAGAAAGCAACTGCTTTGCTTCTAGAAAGAACCTGAATCAGTTCTTGGGATTTATACCATTAGAATGCCTGACTCTAAAAACTTGCCCAATATTTATCAAAATGTTCACCAAGGAAGCAGGAGTTTATGAGAGAGGGAGAGGGAGAGGGAGAGAAGAGAGAGAATGTGATTGAATTTGGATTTGGTAATTTCAAAATTAATGTGAAACTGGAAATGATATGGGGGGAGGGAATGACAATATTCTTTGACATTTAATCAAGTAAGATGTTTTTCACCTGGCCACTTATAGTTGGATATACCAACTTTTTAGAATATATATAAAATATAAACATACTTATACCAGTTGTACAGAACTCACCTTTAACGGTAGAATAAGACTTTATGGAATGTGTATGAGACACTTCTGCAGAGTCTGTGATAGAAACCTGTCAGTTTTCACCTTACAGCTTGTAAAACTTGACTTTGTTCATTTTAATAATAGCTTATTACCCACAAATCCTGAGGATGCTCAGCCATCATCATTCACTAAAGGAAATTTTTAGTTAAGTGCCTTCATTCAGAATGACAATTCCTAACTATTTAAGCTCTGCTTAGGTGAGGATATGAAGTTATTCTCCCCACAGTCTCAACTCAGTGCATTCCCTTAGACAAATTTATTAGATGCCAGGGGCAGGGTCCACATTTAGTTTTACTGTCTTAAAACTTATCAATATACTCCCCATTATCATGTGTTTCAGTAAGCTAAACCTTTTCTCTTCTAGCCCTATAATTTACCTAGTTTCAATGGCTAGGTTTCTGCAGAACTGTTTGGCCAGAGCCCTAACAATCTGTATAAGGGAGACCAGGTCCTCAGAGCTGCAGCTAATTTTGGGTTCCTATTTCAATGTCAGTGAACTGACTCCCTTCTGCTGGTAAGCTGGATACTTATATACAGTGAGTCATCAATATGAACCCCAGCCCCTACTTCTCTTCTTACTGTTCTCTCTTGTTGATCTGTTGTTTAATGTGGACATGCTTTGAGGACAATAGTTCATACCATATGATTTCTGCTGCTTTAGGATTGAAGTTTATGCTATATGTCCATGGTATTCTGACTATGAAATTAGAGGAATATACACTTGGGAAAATACATGAAAAATGTTATGTTCATTTGACACATTAATAATTTACTGGGAAAAGTAGCATTGGCAATATTTTAAGAAAATTAAATGGAAGAAAATGACCCTTAGCTTCCTCAAAATAAAATTTATGCTATCTCTAATATACAGTTACCAAAACATGAAGGAGGAAATTAAGTTTTCTGGAGCTATATAATTTTTATTATGTTTCATTTCCTAAATTGGAAAGTGATGATTGATTTCATTACCACTTGAAGAAACATCCTGCTTTAGATTTGGGAGTTAAATTTAGTAACATTTTAAGGATTTTAAAAGTCTGTGCTCCACATTGTAGTGAATATATCATTGTATTTTACCGCTGCTTATTCTCTTAAGTTTGTTGGGGTGATTTGGCTTTGGCACAACTAACCAAAAAGGCATTAAGACTGATTTCTTATTACTCACAAATAATTGATTAGAAGAACACAATCAGGCCCAAAATGACTAAGGGTTTGTGGTACTGTTAGGGAACTCAAGAATTCTATGGCTTAGCATTGTGGTACTAATCACAAACTTCTTTTGACATTTAAAAATAAATCTGTACTTTTAATTCCACATACTAGAGCACTAAAGTTTCTTGCTTAGTATCTATAAGCCTAGAGGAGTTATTGATAGCTCTGAGTCTCTTTTATTATACTCAATGGTGAAAGGGCATGGCATGAGAAACAGGGGATGCTGATATAGACCATTTCTATAGGCAGTCTTTTTTTTTTTTTTTTTGGTATGTGAATTCCACCAAAACTTTACAACTTTTGAGTCATAGCTGTAAATTCAAAGACTACAATAGTGTTCTTAATAATGTGTTCTGTTTTGATTGTTTGAAGGAGATTTCTATAACTCAATTAACTCAATATTTTGTCATGAGTCAAATTTTTAAAGATGTTTAACAAATTTTAAGTAATTATTACATAGTTTAGGACTGGTTTAATATTTATTTATAATGAAGTTATTATAAGGAGAGGTAAGACAACTGCATAAGGAATGCAGTTAGCATTAATATGATGGTTAGGTGGAGGGCCAGGGAAAGGAGGGAACAATTGGGAGAATCATTTTATGGACTATATAGATGTCTAACCAATGTACTGTATACTTGAAACTAATTAAAGCCATTTAAAAAAATTGATTTCTTCATTTGAAACTCACTTCAATATAATTGAAATATATTGAACATCTGACTTTTAGGCATGGAATGCAAACTTTTTTTCAGATAAATATTCATAATTAGTAGCTTAAATTTTAAAAGCTATAATTGATCATTTTGAACCAAATTCTTTATTTCTACTCCAATTTCATTGAAATGACTAAAAAGGATATCTATAGGTCTATAAAATAATTTATCTATACATCTATGTATCTACCTATTTTAAATTATAATAGAAAACAAAATATAATGGTTTGGTCAGAGACTTTGAGGAACTTCCTGGGAGACAGAAAGCAGATGAAATCAGATTGATAAAGAAGAGTTGTGAAAATACATCTCAAGATAGGCATAAAAGAAAACGAAAGAAGTAAGAACATTTCAAGTGCTGCTAAAAGGTCAGAGATAATAAACTAAAGAGCTAATTGGGTTGTAGGCAGGTCTTGAATTTAGCCCTACATAGGTACAGTCACACAAGTTTTTTTAATAATGGAAATACATTTTACAAGTTGATAAATAGCTGCTTCCGTGAGCCCAAACACTCAGGACCCTTGCTCAGGGAGAGACCCCTGAACCTCCCCATGATTCAGCATCTAAGGGGTTAATATTTGGTACACAGGTAGCCTTTTGGTCCCTGTTCCTGTTCATGTTATTATGTGCCCGTTGCCTGTGTTAAGTATTTTAATACCAGCATGGGGCAGTGTCCAAGAACAAAGTCCAAGGACATTAAAGATGGCATTTGAAATAGCTGCCCTTTGTTCCTGGCCTCTTCTCTGCTCTGATCCACATATTCAGGCTACGTCCTAGACACCTCTTTTTCCAAAAAGTGAAAAAGCTGGTGCAGTGCTGCCAGCTTGGGTATTGAGTCTGAGAAGGAAATAGAAGAGAGCTTGAATTAGCTCTGGAGTCTCTCAATAGATACAGAGAAAAATAGAAGAAAATAAAGTTTTTCATGGGGACATGACAATATGTAGCACCTTTTGAGTGTTTTCTGTGTTCCAGGTACTATATTCTAAGATTTACACGTATAAACTTATCAATTCCTTCCAACGACTTTACGAGGAAGATTACTATCATTATCCCCATTTTATGGATGAAGAAACAGGCTCAGAGAGGTACAGTGACTTGTCCAAGGTCACAGATCTAGTCAGCGACAAAGCTGGGATTTACCCTTTGACTCTCTACCCTCATTCTCACCTGATGTACAATCCTGTCTCTTAAGCACATTGAACTGCTCCATTTCCAGGTGAAAGATATTCATTTTGGTGGCAATTATGAGTCCTTGCTTACTTGCTTCTTAAGAGCCACTGATACCAGTTCAATGAATTCCCTATTGGTGAAGACAGATGAAATTGATTTCTGTTGACTTACATCTTTAATGTTGTATTTACTATATAATAAGAAAAATTTAAAATAAATGAACTAAGATTTCAAAGCAGTGATTTATATTAAAAAATGAAACTAAACAAAATGACCAAACAATGAAAAAGTTAGGTAGAAATTAATGACATAAAAATTATTAATAAATTGTTGAGAATTATTAGGCAGAACTTGAAACAAAAGCACAAACTAGTAGACATGATGAATACAAGCAAAATATGATTTTTTGAATAGACAAATAAAAGATCCAACTAAAAATAAACAAGTACCCATAATATTAGGCATAAGTGAAAAAAACAGTTATTGCTACAAAGATTTTAAAAATGTAAAAAAAGTAACTTACATGGCTATATATGAATATATTTTGCAATTTCTGTATATGTTTATTTTATGGACTATATAGTCAAACTGACTCAAGAAGAGGTAGATAACTATATAAACCCAGAAAAATAGAAAAAATGAAAAAGATAGTCAATGATCCACACTTAAAACAGTATTAAGTACAAGTAGTTGTACAAGTAGTTTTGACAAAGCCATCAAAAAAAAAAAAAGAATCTTTAAGTAATATTGTTTCAGAGTATTGAAAAAGGCAGAAATTATCTCAAATCACTCTATAAGTCTAGCATATCTTTATTAATCAGTCAAGAATAATAAAGAAAACCATAGGTTTATTTTACTTATGAATAAATTTTAAAAACACTAAATAAAATATAACCCGATTAAAATTAGCTAAATCTTAAAGGAATAATCTATAGTTGGTTTTATCCCAGAAATGCAAGAATGGTTCAACATTAGAAAATCAATACATATAATTTATCAAATTAAATAATTTAATGCCATTCTTACAGAAGCCAAAAAATCATTTGGTAAAGTTTAATACTCCTTTCTAATCAAAACTCCTAATAAAATAGAAAAGAAATAAAATCTTTATTATTAATAATAGGTTTACTACTCAGAGCTCTGTCTAAAATAAACTATTCTAGGTTTGTCAGGGAGGAATTTAATATGAGAAATTGATATTTTTCAAAACTGAAGTATACACTCTGTGGTATCTTATCCCCATAAATATTTTAGAAACGCATTAGTTGGCAGGGCAAGAGAAGAGAAGGCTACAGCAATCTCACCATCAGATTTCAGGTTTGCCAGTTGCTTTCAGGAAATAAGGAAGTTGCTACTAACATTCTGGTTCGGAACAGCAGGAAACCACTGCTGCTGGTAACAGCTGGGTGCTGCACTGAGCTGGTTGACTCCAGAGGGAATGCCAGGGATTGCTGAAAAACCTCATATCTGCAAAAGCTCAAGCATGCGTCCACTGTAGCTGGAGGAGAAATTATGGCTTTGGCTTTCCTCCTGCCTTCCAGATCTCACACAAGTACTTCCCAGTGGTGGAATCTAAACTAGAAACTTGTGGCTAAGGATTTTAGAAAATGTTTTCGGGCTTCCAGCCCTGTAGTATGAAGAAAGCATCAAGGGGAGCTAGAACTGTATTGGTATAAACAGAAAATCTATCACAATGAGGATCTGCAAACTCTTAAAGCAACCATTATAACCAATGATAAAATATTAAAAATATACCCACTGCAGTTAGCAACAAAGGAATATGTCCAAGGATATGCTCCCTTTCAAATATAAATTCCTAGGAAATGAAATGAAGCAAGAAAGTATATGTGTTAATATTGGAAAGAGAAAGGTTAACAGTCACACTTTTCAGGCAATAGAAGAATCCATCTGAAAAATCCAGGAATTAGTTGGTCAAAATATTTCAATAATTTCTACTAATCAATAAGAAAAAAGATCAAAACCCCAATAAGAAAATAAATACAATACATAAATTAGTTATTTATAGAACAAACAAAAGGAACGAATAAACATAGTTATTAGAGAGTTAAAATTTTAAACAAATGTTATACCAAACTTTTGCCTTAAGATTGACAAATATTAAATATATTGATAATATCCAGGATTTATCATGTGTGAGAAAACAAATATTTTTACATATTCTTACAGAAGCATGGTCTTTTTTTGAAAGAAATTTGACTGTTGATGAAAACATATTTGTTGATAGCAGTTCTGCTGGGTATATAACCTATAAGAAATTCATACTCAAGCAAAAATATGCACTAAAAGAATAATGATTGAAGCAATAATTTTAAGCCCACCAAATGGAAATTCCATAACTTTCTATTAGTAGGTTAGTGTCTAAATGAATTGTGATTTATATGTATGGTAAAATATTTCTCAGTCATTAAAAAGAATGAACTCAGTCTTCATGAACTGACTTGGAAAGATACCAATTATATATTAAATGAAAGTGATAAGATGCAGAGCTGCCTATATAATATGATTTTCTATATGCCAAAAAGTATACATTTGCAGATTTGTCCAGACTGTAGGGAAATGACTTGAAAAAAAAGTGTTAAATGAGGTATTTAAACCGTCAAAATTGATTGTCTCTGGGAAGGAGGGTGAGATGGAAAGGAAGAGTATGTATGGGGGTAGAAATAAAATGAAACTAAACTTCCATTTCTTACTCTTTATACTTTGGACTTGTTCAACATTTTCACAAATGCATGAGACTGCATTGCTCAGTTTATTGTTTTTAAAAAGGTTAGTTTCCTTGTTCTTTCCACTCTATTTTCATTCATTCTTAGGCTTTTTAAATGGCAGATAAAAGCTAGGCGCAGATGACTTTTTCTCTATCTGCTACAACTGCTCTTGCCACCAGGAGTTTTCATCCTCAATTCCAATGTTTTGGTTCTGGCTCTCTATGCAGAGTCTTTTTACTAGAATTGGAGACTCAGTTTCTCTCTCCTAGGATTTTTGTTGAAAGAGCAGTTCTTTAACTGTTATGTCTACTCTTATATTTTCTATGCAATAAAATAGATTGATGATCTTTTAAAATTGACCCATTGCTTTAATAGAGTTCTTACAGAGAGAGAAAGCAAATCTCAGAGAACTTGATTGGCAAGTTCACATAGCCTTGTATGGCCTTTGTGATCTTGAAGCCACTGTTTTCTCATCTATAAAGTGAATAATTTGTAATTAATGATGCATGTGATCTTTTGCAACTTTACTGTTTCATGGTACTTAAGTGAAGATAAAATCTACTGCTTTAAATGACAGACATACCCTTGATATTGATAGGTATGTTTTGTTGTTTGATTTTTGCCATGTGTTATTAAATCACTCATCAGTCATAGTCACAGTTTGTGCTGGGTTATGGCAACACAAGGCCCCAACCAAGCCAGCCTCTGAGATCTTGAGACAGAACTTGGTATTTTTCCAGATAAAGATTGAAAACACACACACACACACACACGTTTAATAAACCAAACCAAAATGCTTTGTATTTGATTGTATTATAAAGTAATTTCATATTAACATTTCATGATTCCTTATTATGTAATTATGAAAACACATTTGTACATAAAAGACAAATAAAATCAGATCTGTGTAGCCTTGAATATCATTTTTATTTTAGTTCAGAAACTAGAAAACGTTCTATGGTTTTGTAGAACAAGATCAATGATTATTTTTTCAAATGACAAAATATGCATTAGCTGAGAGAACACCTTAAATATAGAATGTTGACAGACCAAATGTGTGAGAAAGAAGAAAGGATACACCATGAAAAGATATAAGCCAGTTATAGTAGGGTGCAGGCCTATAAAGATATATTTTTCCCCATTAACATTATTGTTATTTCCCTTGAAATATAGAATTTATACTAGGTCATAAGATTTTTCAGGATGGGGATCTGCATTTATCTTAAGTTTTGACTCCCAGTTTCCAACATGGCCATTGACAATGACAATCCAATTTTGGTTGAATTGAAAGTCTTTTTAATAGGTCAGGTCAAACTAAATATGCTCCAATTTCAAACATGGTTTTGGGGTAGGGGTGTGTAAGTGTTTGTTGATAGGAGAGGACTTAATAATTCTCAAATTTATTTTGAAAAATAGAAAGTAAAATAAATTGAAATTTAAAAGAAGAATAAGGAGGGAATACTTTTACTGCCAGACACTGAGGCCAATTATAAAGCTAAAATAATTATAATGGTGTTATACTTACTTCAAAATATATGGAAAAATTTAAAAGAATAGAATTGAAAGCCAAGAAAGAGATCTAATACATAAGCATGTTGCATTAGATCAGTGACAAAGAATGAAATAGTTGGTTAACTGGTGCTGAAATACTTGGTAAGCTATTTTAGAAGTTATTAAAAATAAACTTAAGAAGAATTAAATTAAGTATGACACATTAATTTAAAGCAACTAGGTAAATATACAATGCTGGACTTTCGAAGGGCTTTTTAACATGACATCAAAAGGAGAAACCATAACTAAAAGAGAAAACTTTGACTCTTAAAAGACTTAAAAGACTTCTTTATGGCAAATATCAAATTAAACATTGAAAAGGCACATAGCAAACTGGAAAATGTATTTCTATCATAAGATAAATCATTATTAATAAAATGAGTTATTTCTCATCAATTACTTTAACAAACCAACAATATACACACTTGGTACTCAAACATTTTTTTATGGTGATTAGCTTAATGTTCAAAACATTTGTATTCTCTCATTTACAAATCTGAATTAGTTTCAAGATGTTGATTACATGTATTATGACACCATTTATACTGAAGTAATCAACATTTCAATCAATGGGTATGTATAATTTTTATTTATGATGTAATGTTTACGTTTGGACAAAAATTGAAAGACAATGCTTCCTGAAAAAAGTGCAAGAAAGTTAAATGTGTAGTTTTCATAACTCTGAACTGGTGATTAATCTTAGCAATCGAAAATTGAGTTTCAATCACATCTGACATCATATCTCCTATCTGTCTCCTCATAATGATCTGGAGAAGTTTAGTGTCTTTAGTTATGATCAAGTCTTTTCATTACTCTCCTACTCTTAAACAACAAATTTTGATATATAGATCACAGAACAGAGATAGGGACTCCAGTAAGTCATTAATTTAGGATATCCCTTCCATGTCTATGTATTAGGAGCACTGACGATTAATTGGTTTGTGAAATTGCTGCTAGAGTATTTGGGGCCCTGAATAATGTTGGCTATCTATATGTGTTTCACCTCATATGATTTACTCTTTTTACATTATTACGAGTCTTTATTACTTTATGTTAATCTTCTTAGTCCAGGAAGTAGCACTGATGTACATAGGAACTCTCAGTTTGATCCAAGAGGTGGTTGAGTTTCTAGAGCATAAATAGAAGAGACACCACCATCAGTAACATTCAAAACTATACTAATGTCTAACCAATACATAGGGTTCAATTTCCTCAATCTTGCCTTTAAAATGTTTACTTTTTTGATATCTAGCCATTCTCTTAGATATTTGACCACTTTTTTGGAAATGATTTACTCTATTTCTTTGCTGTAGATGGCCCCAAGCAGATTTCTGAATTATTCCTGTAATTCCACAAATAGCAGCACATATGCCACAATGTACTAGTAAACTGGCTATCTGGAAAAAAAGAAAAGACTTGATTTATGGTGTTTGCTGATTTCTGTGGTGTAAATATTTCCATCATGGCCAATTTCAGCTACCAACAGTTTTATCAACCAGTTTACAAATTACTGAATTTTGACAATTGGCTCTTTGTGAGAATGAGCTTACTGGCTAGAGTACATCACTGTGTGTGTGTGTGTGTGTGTGTGTGTGTGTGTGTGTGTGTGTGTGTGTAAATGTACATGTCAGTTCCTTTGGAGATAGTGTTGAATCTATTTAGGATTCTGAGAGTTAAAAAGAAAAGAGAAAGGTAGACTCAGAATCATCTAGGGATTTGTTGTAAATTTACTGGCAGATTGTTAAAATTCATCCCTACTAATCACCCACGTCTTTTAAGAAATAGTGAAAGCTTTCCCATGAGGCCTTGGCTTTTAAAATGCCATTTGCATTCTTTTGGCCTCTGTAATACCTATCCATTTAAATGCATCACAGGCTCCTCCCCCTCCCTCTATTGGCAGGCAGCTTCTCTTTGTCTCAGAGCATCTGTAGATAGTATTGCCTAGGTGCAGGATCAGCTTGAAAGATGGGTGATTCGAGATGAATTTCACAGCTCCTGCTGCAAATCAACTGGGAGAGGAGAATTTTCCCTGTGCTGTTTGAGCAATGTTCTGTGCCTTGATAACAGAGGGTAGTGTAATGGATAGAAAGGCAAGTCATAAACTATTATTGGACACTGATGGACTTAGAAATGCTGAGGTGAGTGTGTATTAAAATGGGTACAAAGAGACATTGGTTTTGCCCTCAAGAAAATTATTATTTCTGAAAGATGGATACCTGTGTTTCTGGGTGTTAACTTGTAGTTGAGGTTTCCAACACCAGGGCTTAATGTTGGGATTTGGTAGAACTAGGATTAGAATAACATTGGCTGGTGTTCATTCTTAACCTCCATGGACCAGTAGAGGCATTTTTAAATTTATATACCAGACTGGCTTAGAGACCTAGTGACAGAGTGGACACTGGTAAGCCCTTTTATTTATTGACATCTGTCACTTTTTAGTAACAGCCAACAATAATGGCTCACAATGAGTAATGACTATGTTAGGCATTCTACTAATTACTCTGTATTACTTAAAACAATTCTCACAACAACTCCATGAAAGAAGTATATTAGGACTGTTTTATAATTAGGAAAATTAGAGCTTAGGAAAATTCAAAACTGCATTAAACTTGAAATAATTTTTACATGTTTTCAAACCTATTTTTCAATTTATTAATTTATATTTGATTTATTTGCATATTAGGAGAATAAAGTGATAAAGAAATTAACAATATTTAACAATATGTGTACTGTTTAGAATGGCATGGTTTAAACTGTCAAATTTTGAATGTGTGAGGGATTCTCTCACTGATTGTGTAGTTTGAGGGCACTGCTTGGCGGGCAAACCAACAGCATGTGACATACTTTCATCATAATGCATCCATGAAATCTTTTCCAGTTATTATGGGTACCCTTGCAGTATTCTGAGATTATGCCTTATGGATTCCTCTGTCCATAATTCAAGTAAAATCATAACCGATAAATGCAATGGGAACCAGGAATCCCACAGATACAGATATTTTAAAAGGTTGACACCAAGAGAATACAAATCTAGACTCTCAGATACATCTAAAAAAATAAATTATTAAGCATTATTGGCTTCATGCTTCCCTTTGGTATACAACAGTTTGTGTGCAAGAATTCCTAATAATTTCATGCCTTATGTCTGTTATAGACCTGTTGGACATTTTTATGGACTGTCTTTCTGTTCATGAATAAACATTTTTAGTGTTCACATATTTACATAAACTATTTCTAGTTCATATTGATGTTATGGAAAAAGGGGGACATAACTGGCCTTTTTTATTTTAACATACCAGGGTGTATATATATATATATATATATATATATATATATATATATATATATATATATTTCTAATGTAAAATTTTAGTTTGATTTAAGTGTTTCTGAATCACTTGCCACTTTCCAGGAACCTAACCAACATGTAAATTGAGAGATGTTAATATATATGTCACTGAGTTGTTTTTAAAAATTCAGAGCCATGAAAAAGAAAGAGCAAACATGGTAAATAGGAGAGATTATTGCTCAGAATCTGAAGGATTCATAGTGAAAAGTAAAATGTAGTTATATTATTTTTATTATCTTTGGGAAGAAAATTTTCTGGTTTTCAAAAAGTGACATTTTTTTCAGATAATACATTCTCATAATAATTTATTACAACCGACCTTATCAAAAGAACACTAAACAGCATATTTTCACCTACAGCTTTATAATATACAGGTAGTCTTCATGTGACTGCTTTTAATGTTTACGTTCAGTAACAATCCAAGGATGTAAATAAGTAAAGGTAATTCTGTTGGGGGAAGGATGAGCTTAGGAAGTTCAGAGATGTATGAAATAAAATGTGAAAAATAAGCAAACAGTACAAGGTAGCATAGAATTAAATGTTTTTCTGTAATGAATAGACTTTAGACTTTGGTCAGAGAAAAAAGATAGTAGTCATTGGTATTGTGAGTAAGTCTTTAGGATGAAATGAGTCTGATATTTGACGTAGACTTTGAAGACAAAGGATATGTAGATGTTGGTAAGTAGAGAACTAAGACTGTATAATCTGAGAGGGTTAGGATTTTCATGCTATAAGGATCAAAGGTGAAGGATAATGAGGAACTTTATCTGGGTGGAACATACCATTTGTAGTAAAAAATACTGAAAGACGTACTTTCTAGATTATGAAGTCCAGGAAGTCACAGTTTATGTCTTGATCTTTTCCTCAGTATCTAAGATAGGCCTATACCTGACATGTAGGGGGGATTGAAAAGGAGGGTCAGAGTAGATAAAACTAAAGGAGGCTATTGTAGGGATTAAGTGTCAAGTGCCACAACTCTACAGGATGATGGAAATTATGGAAATGTGGAGAAGCCAATATGCTCAGAAGATGCTGAGATAAGGATTGAACTCTCCACTAGATTGACTAGGCAGGTGCCTGGGAGAATTAGTGACAATAACTACAACTGGAAAATGAAACAACTTGGTTTAGTAAGGCTAGTCTCCTTTGTTCACCTACAGGAGTTGGATTAGGCTAGAACAGATTTATCCTCATCCCAGGGTTCTCAACATGTGCGGAATTTATTATACATCCACATGTTCTGAATATCTTTTCATAAGGACATTTTCCCACTTTTTTAATGTAATTTATTTCATTTATTTGATAGAACTTAAGGCAATGTCAAACTCAAACTGAAGCTTTGGCTCATAATAGAGAGTTCTAGGCAAAATATTTATACATCAGCATAGGAAGATGCGCTAAATTCACTCTTGCCTTCTTTATTTATGCTACTGTGCACTATGTCTGTAGAGAAAAGTCTGTAAAGGTAAGCAAAAAGTAATTTACTTGGTATTAAAATCTATTCAATTAATATGTATTTAAAAACTTTATTCAGGAGGAACTCTGGGAACCCTAATATAATAGGGGAGGCAGACATGCAAATAATTAAAATCCTACATAAAAATAATAAAGAACTTGAAAGTTCTGAAAGTTCTGGGAGATGGTACACAGCGAATCCTTGTTGGGGAGTGGAAGAAAACTTCATGGAGGAGAAGACATGAAAATGCTGATGATGATCTTGGTGATGATGGTTATACAGGTTTCTAAATGTGAGCCAACAACACACCTATGAAATAGATGTTATTATTTGAAAATGATTTAGAAGAACATGAAGTGTTTGGCTACAATCACAAAGCTAATAAAAAGTGAAACTGAGCTTTAGATTTGCAAACCTTATTCTAAAAATAAGACATATAATATATGTCAATTATACCACAATAGAAAATAAAAATAAAACATATTTGAAAATATGGGTAACGCCACCAGACAGTACATAAGAGCAAATGAATACTCTCAACCACGAGCATAGAGAAGATTTAAAGGAGACAGAGCTGCTGTTGTAAAGGTTAGGCTTCCCAGAGGAGCTGCAAAGAACTGTGCATACTATTTTTTTATTCAGTCAAAACCTCATGTTGTTTGAGCTTTCCACAATTTGTATGGCCTATCCGAAGCCCTCACTGAATGATCTCATCCAGCATAAAAGGAGAAATAAGGGTTTTATATATAAATGTGCATTGCCTGCCATGTTTGGCCAGATATTTTCACTAGCTTATATGAAAACAAAACTCATCTCTACTAAGAAAAAGTTATAGTCTGTATGCTGTGATTTCTGTCATTTTATTTCCTATTCACTAATGTGAGGCCTTTTCTCATGAAAGATCAGCTCACTATTGAATCATGTCCAGTCTGAGGTATTATATGTGCATACTCACTGGAACAGATCAATTTATTTTAGGAGTGAGAATGTGGAAACCAAAGGTCACAGGCACTTGGCTTCATTTATTTTCTGGACTTAAAATCTATTAATTACTTATCCTATATTCAGGCAACTTCAGGGAGAAATGCTTTACACTTTTAGATTTTTAAAATGTGTTTTAGTAGATAATTTCAATTTCTGTTGAGGGAACAACATGTGTTTTGGAGTTGTAATTATGTATAATTTTCTCAATTTCCATATTTTATGCAGCGTTGTGTCCTAAATATCTAATACAAGTGTAATATGAATGATTAATTAATTAATGATTTTATACTAGGACATTGCCTGTCTCTTTGCAATGATGGTAGATGGACCTTTCTTGGGGATTTTAACAGGGGTCAAAAGCTACAGCTTAAGGGCCTAATCGGTCCCACTGTCTGATTTTTACAAAGTTTCCAAAGTGTCTTTGGAACACAGCCGTGCTCATTCCATCACATATTTTCTATGGCTGCTTTCACGCTATAATGGCACGTTTGAATAGACCATATGGCCCACAAAGCCTAAAATATTTACTGTCTGGTCCTTTACAGCAAAAGTTTGCCAAGCCTTGGATTATAACATCATGGTTCAGGAAATGTTATATTTTAATCTTTCTTTGCCTATTCCCAAGCCCAAGAAGGACTTGAAGTTTTCATAAGTAGAGTTGATAAAACTCTGACAGTTGGTGCAAAATAGTAATAAGAGCACAGCCTCTGAGACAAAAAGTCTTGGTTTGAATCTTAACCATTTTCTATCTGTGCTACTTTAGGTAAATTATTCATCCTTGCTAACCTTCAGTTCTCTTATTGGTGATACATATCTTGTTTGTATGTAGTGAAAATAACAAACTCAATACTTTTATTGTTACAACTGTGAAAATGGCTGAAAGTCACCTTGGTTCAAATTAGTGATTTTCAGTTATGGTTTGGTGACACCTTAAGAAATCTCCAGTCATCTCAAGACTGGCTGTGTAGTTTTCTCTCTGAGTAATTACAATTCAATTTGATAGTATGTTACCATGGGAGGAGTTAAAAGACATATTTCCAATTCAAACTAAGAATTTATTAAAAACAATATTATTGAAAACAATTAAAATGTTTGGAAGTCACTATGTCAGATCCTAGGCATATAAAGATACGACTTTGATCTAAGAAGTTATAAATTGGGAAGTAGAACATAAGTTCCAAGCTTCAACACATACAAATGATTAACACACAAGAATTGCATTGTGCTTCAAGGAAGGTACTAACAAAATTCTTGGAATAGGATGAACTCAGAATATGACACAAATCAGATACACTTTGGAGAATCAAATATTTTATAGAAGTAGAAACCTTTGGGATGGGCCTAGAGGAGAAGGAAAAGTAGAACATGCAATGGACAGGGGATACTAGGAACAAATACAGAAAAGTAAGAATGGACAGAGGTATTCTGATAATAGTGAGTGTGCTTTGGGACATATATACAAATAATAATAGTGAGAAATGATAATGGAAAAAAAAAACACTGGGCCAATCTACTAGGGAACCACAAAACTAGAAAATATTGTAATTGTCCAGATGAGTTATAAGAGCTTACAAGTGTGAAGACATTGAAAATTAAAAAAGAAGGCACAATTTTAACAATTAATGGCATTTTTTCTTTGAGTGTTTATGGGCAAACATCTATTATCTAATGTAGCCCTTGCAATTCTTGCTGTAGGTATCATCTCCAATAAACAGATAAGGAAAGGGAGGAAGGCTTAGTGAGGCTAAAACAGGTGGTGAGGAAAAGTACTGAGATTCAAATGCAGATGTTTGAGCTCCAAGTCTAGAGTTTCTATATTACATTGCAATTGTTGTTTAGATGAAGAATGCAGAGAGATGAAGAATTCAGAAATAATGCTGTAGTTTATTTCTATAAAACTACATGGCCTGAGTAGGAGTTTAGATTTATAAAGAGGAACTGGTTTAGGAAGGGTAGAGGATAAATTTTATGTGAATCCTGTGACATATGAAGGGATGATGAGTGAACCAGTGGGTGTGTTTAGAAGAGAGTTGAAAATACAGTTCAGAGGTTCAGATGACAGATACCAAAAGCTTTCTTCTGATCTACAAATTTAATTAGCTTCACTTGTATCCTCATGTTGCCCCTCATTCTCCCATGTTCTTCTGGGCTATTTCAACTATCTTGATATTCCTATTACTATCTGGAAGGCCATTGAACTTTAGAAAGAAGGTCAAATAGGAGAACAGAATACCAATATGTACATTCTAGGGTCACACGTTTCTACCTTCATCCACCCTTTGGAGCTGGGAGTGGGGTGTCCTGGGTTTTGTGCCAACCTGTCTGTGCTTTTCTTGGTCAGCTTGAACATCAGATTGATGGGCATGTCCAGAATCCTACTTTCTTGATTCGATCAGAAGTCTGTTATCTTTCTAATTTCAAGACATACCAGAAGGACTTGTGAGTGCCTATGGAAATAACTGGGTAAGAAAAATTTAAGCAGCAAAAATATATGGTACATAAGTATAGATAATTTCCTTAAAAAATAAAAATAGACAACACAAGGGAAAGCTTTCTGATTTATTATACAGCCTATAAGTAGATAACTAATAGACTGAGAGTCTCTAAATAATTCACTGAGCAAATCTTCTTGGACAAGGTTCTTATTCCATGGAGTAGTACATGATCAGACTAAGAATTGAGAGACCTAGAGTTTAGATCTTATTCTAAGGCAAACTAGATGAGTGATAATTCATAAGTATATTATCCATAAAATAAGATTGATGTGGCCATATTCTCTGAGTTGCTAAAAAAAGCAAATGTAATAAAGACTGATATACACTCTGAAGAAGTTCTACAAAGAAGGAGCTCTTCTTTCCTATATTCTTCTATCCTAATCCCTTTTGTTACTCTCTTTTTTGGTCTCTCATACCTACACCAGCCTTTTCAATCATGAACCAAAAGTGAACTGAGCAAAATGTATCTTTCCATTATTGCTACATCTCAACTGCTTGAGATGTAGGGTCAGAAATGATACAAGGACAACTTGCTTTTGAACCTGTGTATTTCTTTAAATAAAAAGCAAAATCCTAATATCCTACAGCATTGACATAGGAGAAAATTACTATAATTATGCAAATTAAAATAAGTCAACAAGTTTCAGAACACAATGCACGATAAGTAATGTTTTTAAAAATAACAGTCACTGAGCCTGGTCATTTGCACTTAATAATAGGCTCAGGAGGGAGCCGAGTGTCTGGGGAGAAACAGCTGTGGTAATAGATGTATTATGGCTTTGATAGGTTCTCTCTAGTAGTTTTATTTCTGTATTTGCTTTAGATTATAGAATGCTCCTAGAGTGCCCTGCTATTGAAATTCCCATCATACCCAGGGCTTTAATTAAGTGATTGGATTTGACAGAACTTGACTCGAGAAGGCCCACCACTATGTCAGTTTATACCAGTATGATATTATCAGGGCGCTGGCAAGTACATGCTTAGACCTTAATTTATGTCTTGAGCTGTCTCTCTGTGAAATATAAGGAACGTATGCCTCCATGCGATTTTAAAACACATTGAATGTGGCCTATCACAGTTGTATGGTCTTCATAAAATCCAAAAGACAGTATGATACAGGCGGATATTTTGGCATCATAAGTAATGGAAAACATATGAGCTTTGAAATCACGACTACCCAGGTTTAAATTTCAGATTTACCCTCTCATTAATGGGATCATCTTGGATAAGTGATCTAATTGTCCAGAGCCTCCAATATCTTTTTTTAAAGTTGTTATTCCACCTAGCATAGGAATAACGTGAAAGTTAAATGTTTTAATGTAAATAAGCCTTGAGCCTAGCAAGTATGTAGTAGGAGATTAATAAAGATTATTTCTTATCCCACCCGCAATTTGAAATCAGTCATTGCTGTGTTGTCGGTAGGAGTGTTTTTGTTTGTTTCTTTCCATCTGTGAATCTTTGAAATATATGTACTATCTTTTTTAAGCTTTTTGGTTTTGGGGCAATTTGGCCATGAGGGCCTGAGGCTTGCAGAGGTTACAATCAGTTTTATTCACTTTGGAAAAAATAAATAAAACACTATTTGCAGCAGTTTAGCTAGGTGGCTTTCTCCTCATGGCTCCCACACAGACCTTATTGAATAACAGGTGTCAGCGCTTTACTCCGGCAGAGCTAGAAGAAGCTATAGCATGCTAGTAGAATGTCAAACACCAACTGCATACACTGATCTGTGGTTTTTCTGTCTCTGTATGAAGCATCTTGATACAGACCAGCTCCTGCTTCCTGGATAAGAGGAAACACACCCATTTCATAATGAGTAACAGAACTTGGTTTAGACCATATCAAACCTAAGTCCAAACTTGAGCACACAGAAATTCTTTGATTTAGCATATTTTACTCATAGTACAAGCACATAAGGATCAAAAGTCTTATTTCTATCATACTTTTTACTTTTTTTCTATATAAGCACAAGGCTTTATCATGCGTTTCTTGACTTTAAAAATATATTACAAATTTTAACACACTGGATCAATGAGAACATTCCTCTAGTAAGGCGAAAAATAGAAAGGTGTGATCAGCTCAGGCCTAGCTGGGCTGCACACACTTTGTAAGGAAGGCAGACAAGTATTCCTGCACCTCAGTCCCTGGCAAGAGTATCTACCCTTAGTGGACATGGCACTTGGTGCAGTACAGATTAGAGCCAATCCTGGGAAAGATGTGATGTAGGAAACTGCACCCTCTCACAGTATTTTCTCCACATTGTGTTTTCTTTCCCTTTTCCTGGGTACCCTTGAGGCTTGAATCTGGCTTTGGTTATTCTCTCATTAACAGGGCTCTGTCTCATGTTTTTCCTCTATCTTCTTCCCATCTGATCTTCATTATCATCAGTATTAATGACCTCAGTCTTCTAGAGATATTTGTATATTAACAGAGACAATGTTCCAAACATCTTTCTTACAGTTGGATCTTAACTAAAAAGTATGTGTGACAAAAGCACTTTGAGGCAGGTAACCCCTTTCCACTCTATTCAAATTATATCAAGTAAGATAATAAGATGCCACAGAAGCATGGGAATGGGAGTTAAGACTTCCTTTACAAACTCATTAAATTGCATTCTTTTAAGCTATGATGAATGTTCAGATAAAAAAAAGATCATCAAAAAAGATTCCAAAGTGCATGATGTATCAGCTTATGGCAGAACAGCATTCCCACTGAGAATGACAGAAAAGTTGGACAAAATATATAGATGATTTGTTTGAAGAATTTGAACAATTGAGGGGCCAAGTTACTAGAAAAAAGAAGGTAATTACAGAGAGATGAGCTGATACTGTGTGAGCTGCTTTCCTCTTAGGGATATTTACCAAGTTTTGGCCTGTGGGAAAAAACTTCAGCAGAGGAGTACAGCTGAGAGTCAAAGAACCCAGCAGAACTTCTGGTAATTTCACAATGCAAGACAGAGAAAAACTGAAGTTCAGGGTTATGAAGGCAGACAGGACTTGAGAGACCAAGCTCCTGGACAGAGGCGAGATACAGAGAAATCAATTCAACATTTTCAGATTCTCCCGTGAGTGTTTTTGTGGAATTTTTAAACTTGGCAGAGCAAGAGTTTAAGAAACAGACCAAAAAGTCTCTGAAAAGCAGTGTAGGGAGTTTTGTGGAGTTAAAGAGGCAAAAAATTGGAGTTATGACTTTTCAAAGCAGGAAGAATTCATCATTCTCTCAGTAGAGACCTCTGGAAGGTACACATTAAGAATGGTGAACCAGAGTTACATGAAGGTTTTTAGAATCTGTACCCCAGTCTTGACTTAGCTCCTTGCTTGGATCATGGTTACATGTACCGAGGTCCTAATAGGCATGTCTAAATGCATACAATTTTTTCTTTTATGGAAAAGAGTTTCATCAATTGCCTTAGATTTTTAGTAAAATGAGAGAGTTTGATTTAACTTATGAGATTATTTTTATAGGGCATATATATGAATCTCCAGGGTGTTAAAGCTTAACCTATACTCTTCCTAAGCTTTTTTTTTTTTAAATTCATTCAGTCATTTAAAAGTATTTGTTGAGCACCACCCAGGCACTACTCATGTACAGGGCTTGCAACAGAGGAAGCACACAGACCTATTCCCTGTCCTTGAAGAGTTCACAGTCTACCAGGGAAGTAGACACATCGAGTATAGACACATTGAGGAAATACTATGTACATGTCCAACACTTCCCTAACATCCTGAAAGAGTCAAGCATAACACAAACTGTGATGGTAGGGAGCTGGAGAGGGCATAGTTTCATGGTCTTTTTGATTGGGGTGATGATGATGCACTATTTTGAAGGCAGTAGGATAAACCTGTTCATTTCTGAATGTCACTTCTGGAGTTTTATGATTGAATATACATGATCTCTTTGTCTACATCTAGGTTAAAATACTCTCTCTTCCCAAACCCCATTCTCAAAGCAATGTGAAATGATGTATTAAATATGGAGTCTAGAAGCCATAAGAGTTAGCATCAGCCATTTGTGTTTGTTTCTCCTTCAGTGCTATGAGTCCCTAACAATACATTCACTCTCACCATATGTAGGGATAATTGTATAAATACATGAGGTATTACCAGGAGAGGACATTACAATATTTTGAAAATGCCAGGCACTTATTAAAGAATAGGAGTTTCTATCATTTTCTAGCTCATTTGATTAGGGATTGGAATATTCTCTGACCTGTTTTATGTATGATTTATTGCAGCAGAGTAAACAGGCAAGTATCAAGTTTGGTTGACTAGTTTTTAAAGTAGAATAGGCTATCGGAGCCAGGGATTTAATATAAGCAAAGAAATAGGGTTGCAAAGGTGGGTATTTGGTTTACTAGGTAAAACCAGAAACCTACTGCCTCAGAAATATGGTCTAAATAGATCAGTGGTAACTATGAGTCTCAAATAGAAGTGAAGTCTGGGTGGAATAAAGGTGTAGCTAACTTGGACAACAACATTGTCCAGATCTTATATTTTAACTATCTATGTGACTGTAATTTTTAAAATGAAATTAAAATAAGTTTTAATTAAAATGTTTAATGCATAATATAAAATCAGCTTTGGACCAGATAGTGGCTGAGGAATTTTCTTGAGGACTTTAGAACCCAAAGCATGAATCTGCAGTAAAATAGTCCTGTGATTCTGCAGGAGCAGTTCTGTCTGGGGCAGAATGTGTATGTCTGTAAGTCATTCAGAAGTATGGGTATGTTGCTTACAAATGACTACATTTAAGGATGAGACAAGTCATTAAGCATTAGCTTTAGATACTTTAAGGGCCCTAGGGTGACAGCTCCTCCTACCTGTTTACTTGTATCAGAGAGGATGTTGCAATAAGAGCTAGAAATTGTGGGGCACATAATAGCACTAAATATAGGCCTTGAGATAGACTGTTTGTTCCCAACTCTTTTAATTTAGTCCCTTCATATTATGTAAATGATGTAAGCAAACGTTAATGATATTTTTAATAGAATTGATTCAGAAGCATTATAAGCCAAATGGGATGCTTTAGGGATGAGTCACAGCAATTTAATAGGCCAGGTACTGGTCATATATTTTCCAGGACTGTGCTGTTTATTTAAATCAGAATATAACAATCTATGAGCCTTTTTCTTTATTATCTTCTAACTCCTAATGCGCGCGCGCGCGCGTGTGTGTGTGTGTGTGTGTGTGTGTGTGTAAAGAGTAATGTTTCTAAACTTAAAAATTAGGTTTTCCTGACGATGATCAGTCCTATAAGTTTCAGTTTTGAGTTTGTAAGAAAAGTTTTGGCTATGTCACTATCATGTCTAGGATGGTGTCTGGCATATAGTTGGTATTTACCTTTTTGTTGACTGAATGATTAAAAAATACAAGATTGACCAAATGCCAATGACTTAGTTAAGGTAGCTAGGGCAAAACAGACCTGAAACCAATTTCCAGATAGCAGGTCAAGGGGACAAGAGTGCACACTCCCAACACCTTAAAGATGGATACGAGAACTTTTCAAGTGGAAAATCAAGTTTCTTATAGTCTCCTTGCCAAGGAACAAACTAGTGTATATGAAAGTTGGGACTGAACCTAGCAGTGGGGAGGATTAGGCACCTTACACAGGTTTAGAGGGAGAAGTTCAGAATGACATCTCATATTTAGTTGTCAGGAGTCATTAGTTCCCGTTAGTAAGAAACAGTTACTTCATCTTTCCTTGACTTTCATGACCTTGGCACTTTTAAATATTATTTTGTAGACTGTCCCTCATTTTGGGTCTGTCTGATGTTTCCTCATGAATAGAATCAAGCTGTGTATATTTGGCAGGACTATCACAGCAATGACGCTATCTTCTTCTCATTGTATCCTGTTAGGTATACATAATTTTTATTTCTTTTGTTACTGATGCTATTATTTCAATCACTTGAGAAGCACTCTGGGCTTCTTCACAGTAATGATACTCTTTTCCCCTTTGTAAATAATAATTATTTGTTGGGGAGATACTTAGAAACTATGCATATACTCTTTTCCATAAAGCTTGTTATTTATACATTCATTCTTTCCTCCATCAAACTTTCAGTTTATTCATTCATTTATTTATATCAGTATGGGTTTACTGTTTTTTATTCAACTGGTTATAATTTGTAAATGTTATTTATTTTGAAGTTTGAATTGTTGCAGATTTGTCAAGTGGGAGCCCTTTCAAGCCTATGTCTGTGACTTTTCAACATACCACCATCTGTTTTTGAACACTCCCCTGCTTTCTTTCTTTCAGGTACAAAATGTTCCAAGGTGATTGGGTACTTTTTTGCCCTAGTCCTGGAATCAGCCATTTTTCTAGGAAAGCTAGTTTCATTTAGTGGTGAATAGGATTTTGCTGTTGGGGTGTCACTGTTTTCATGCCCTCTGATCTGTATTTCTTTCTTTATATATTGACATGTTAATATATCTGTCTATTTACTTATATTAATATATATCTACATACATTGGAAGTCATGATTTTATTCCAACCCCAGGGTTCCTTCTAGGTTTTTCCATGTCAACATTTGTAGTTCTCTAACAGTGCAAAACCTGGTTTCCATTATCTTTGATATATTTGCTTATTTAGTCAAGCTCTGTGTAACCAATTTCTGATTGCTGACATGCCTCAAGTTTTCACAAATACCCTCTTACTTCGCCTGGGCTTTGAGCCTGCCACCCTAAATGTGGATGTTCTTATACTACTGAGCTCTGATTCCCATATGCCAGACTACTTCTGCCACTTCCCCCTTCACAGGCATCCTTCCAACCCACCTGGGTTTTTACATCTGGCTCTGGGCCATATTCCCTCTGTCCTAGAAAGGGCATTTACCATGCTCATTCCAATTTCTTGGTTTTATACATGAATTGTTCTAGGAGGGAATGGAAGGGGAGAGAAAAGAAAAAGGAAGAGAAACTTTAAAAACATCTTAAAATAGAAATAAATCATCTTTCCCATTATCAAAAGGTCCTATCCATTAGACTTTTTAAATATCATTAGATATTTTTGAAGACCTTTACATTAAAAAATATATAGAGACCTACATAGATGCATAATCTTTTCAGGTATTTGAGGGTTACAAATCTGCTTTGGGCTTCACTTGGTAGATTATGGAGCTTAGGTTTGTTTTCCTTGTTATGTCTGAGTGAGATCCATGGTTTTCAAACTGTGTGCCTAGATTCTGTGGGCATATTTCAAAGCTGCTCTGGGAGGGTAGGTTAGGGCAGAGGGTAGAGTACAGAGTCTCAGTGGCTGGACTTTATCTCTCATCTTGCTTCAACCAGAAAACTTTGTTTATAACTCTTATGTGTATCAGGTTTCATTATAAGATTTCGGTAGAAAATAAAAGTTTCAAATACTAAAAATGTCTAAAAACCAGAGTCAGATAATCTCTCTGAGAGTGCCAGCTGGGAATTATAAGAATTAAGCTCTGAAATTCTTACTTAAGTATGCATTTTTTCCCACAAATAATGAAGATAATTCTCTATCATTTAAAAAATATTTTCAATATCAACATAACATTTGGTCATTTAGATTATTCTCAAAATATGGAAAGTGGAAAACAATTACTGGTCTCTCACTCACCCTCCTCCTGATACAATCCAAGAAAGCCACTCTGAACATTTTGCAATGTTCCCTTTTGATATTTTTATTGTACTTTCTTATAATTTTTGAATAATTTTAAGCATATGTTATATAATACTTTAATTCTCAGTTTTATAGACAGATTTTCTAGGATCTCAGTTTCAATAACACATGAAAAAGCAGGGGTTTCATTAATTCTTTAACTTATTTATTCAAATATCAGGTTTCTACTGTTAGAGGCTGCAGATACAGTCCCTGTCATCATTAAATTAGTGGGGGAAGAGGCCAAGTCATCTCAAATGTGTGTAGTGTTAGAAAGAAATACAGAATGCTATGGAATGTTAGGGCAAACTAGCTGTTCTAGGGCAAAGGCAAGGGCACAGGAACAGGCAATATCAATGAGGACTTGTTGGTGAAGAAACATCTAAAGTGAGAACTAAAAGTTAGCTGGTGAAGAATGTGGAAATGGGGGAAAGAAAAGATTTTCAAACAGGGAATATAGCCTGTGAAAAGGCCCTGTAGTAGAAAAGAGTAGAGCATGTTTAAAGAGGCAAAGACAATCCAGCATAGTAAGAGCATGGATAATTGACCAGCAGAAGATGAATTGAAGACGTAGTAAGGATGCACATTGGTTATGTAAAAGATTCTATCTTAAGGGTAATGGAAGTTTTAAAGGCATTTAAAAGAAAGTTACATGATAAATTTTGTGATTTAGAATGAAGTCTCTGGGTGTTTTGTGAAGAATGAATGTGGGTTGATAAGAGAGGATGAATCTCTACTACTGACTAATCCATGTGAGAAAGGCCACTGACTTGGACTAGGTATATAGGCATTTGGGTTAAAGAGTAAAGAACAAATGTCTAAGATATAGAGACCACAGAGTTGGATGACTGATTTAATGTGGAAGTGAGGGACACCTGGATGTGCCAATCTCATCGGTTGCCCTGCACAATGAAGAATCTGCTGATCAGTGTTAGTTACATACCCCTTGTGGAGGGAAGGATGGGAGTCCCTCAGCTCCTGAGCTACTGGAGCTGAAGGCATGAGGACATTTCATCCCTGTAGCCACAGTGATTACTACACAGATGTGAAAAGACATGTTTCAAGTCTGCCCAGCAGGCCTAACGAGTTTTAATTCTGGCACTTCTATTTGTACTATCAAGGAGGTAGACTCATTTTTTTCCATGGTTCTTAAGATTGAGAAAATGTAGGGACTGGAGCTATTGTCCCACCTTATCACTTTTTGACTGACTTCAAATTCAACAATTTGGTTGAAATAAGGAGATAGACTGAGTTGTGAGGACATTATTTGAATCTTGAGTCAAACCATGCCCATCCCCAAGCACTTCATAGATATATAAGTCAAAAATATTATTTCTTATAGAAGTACTTTGAGCTGAATTTCCTGTCACATGCAATGGAAAGGATCCTCCCTGATTCACCTAACACCCCAAACAAATATTAACAATTGAGTTGCATTATATAAGCCTTATCCAAATGATGTAATTTAACAAAGTTGAAATCATGTATGTATGTTTATTTGATATTCTACCTTTTGGGTCTTGTTCGGTTTATATTCTTTTAGAAAAAGAATTTAAGCATGTGGTTACAAATAATTTGAGAGGTCATCCCAAGGAATACTGACATGGAAGTAGATAATACAGGGTAGGAAGGCAAATTTAATAAAATTTGTGTTACAAGAAAGTTACCATGGTAGGCACCAGAAGTTAATTCTGCCAAGGAATACCTGGGAGATAGTGTACAACATAACTCAGTATCATTCTAACTCAGTGGTGAAGAAGCTGGTGTATTTATCTACAAATTCTCACCTATTATTGATGGCTGCAAACTGCTCGGGCAGCATCAACTCTGTTACTTTCAGTTTGCCCTCTGTGTGGGCCAATCTTGTTGCTGTGTGCAGAGAAATAATTCTTAGGCAGAGTTGCAGGTTTCCCCCAGTAATTAGCTTTCAGTATGTTGAGGTGAGTGCAAAGAGGCTGTGAGCAGACCATGAACAACATCTAAGATGCTTCATCCTACTTCTCAACCCTAACTAAATTTAGATTTTAATTAAGTTTGTATTTTTCAGTAATTTATATATCTTGCCTTTTTCAATAACCATAATTTCCTCCTTACTGACTGATTCCTATCAGCACCAAAACTTTTTCAAATGTCTCCCACCCTAAAAAAAGTTTCTGCATTTTCCTCTTATTTTACTTTACGTACCTTCTTTGTTTCACACCAAAACTTTTTGAAAGAGTTGTATGTAGTTCTAGCTTCTACTTCCTGAGTCTACCCGCTCCTGCCATTTTCCTCTTAACATAATCCAATAGAGTTCATGTCATCACCACACTGAGTGTTGTTATGAAACTTCCAGTAATCTATATGACACCAATACCAGAGTTCACTTCTCCACCTTCATCTTCTTCAGCCTTTCTGCCTTCTTCTTAAATAAATTTTCTTCTCTTGATTTTAGTAATACCATGTTTTCAGGCCTCAACTGTTACTCTTCAGTGTCCTCTAATGCTCATATTGTGGTTGTGCCAGTTTGATCCATCTGAGTATTCTCTCTAACTTTACTCATTTAATATCTTTTACTACTTCACTGATCTCCAGACTAATATACACAACTATCTGCCTACTTGATGTTTTCACTTGCATATCTAGTAGGCATTTCAACATGTGTAAAACAAAAACAATACTACTGTTTTTTTCTTTTTCACCAAAACTTCTTTATTCATTCATGTTTTCTATCTCAAAAAATGTTCACCATTTTCCTGGTTGCCAAAAAAATCTATGAAACAGTCTTGATTTCTCTTTCCTCACCTCCCATATCTGATATTGTCAGTTAGTTCTCTTGTCATCTCAAAAATACACCAATTTCCAATCTCTACCACCCTAGTACAAGGCATTATTTTCCCCAGTCTACTTGCAATGGCTTCTTATTGGTCTGTAAATTCTTCTAGTCGTATGTTATTATAATCCATTCTGTATACAGTAAAACCAAGCGGTATTTTAAAATCATCATTAAAGCAGTTGCTTCCTTCGAAAAATCTTCTGATAATGTTCCGTAATACTTAACAACAAGAGCAACATAATCTTGCTCCTCCCTCCCTACCACTCTGACTCATTTTCCACCACTGCCTTCTGCTTCCTGTGCACTAGCCACATTCACTTTTCTTAATTCTTAGCAGGAAGTACCATGCCTTGGGACAGTTTTAAAATTTGTGGGTGCATCTTTGCTTGCCGTGATGTTTGTTGGCATTACCAAGAGTGTGTGATTGTGATTTAAGATGTCCTGCCTCGTACACTGTGCAGGACAGCCCATGAAATGAAGCACAGTTTTGCATCCCACATGACATTTATGCAGGTGAAAAAAATTTAGTTATTATTATTTGAACCTAAACCTAAATCTATTTTACATATAAAAACAAGATATTTGTGCATGATTTTAATGTACCCTGAGATTTCTAGGAATGCAGCCATATTGTAAATTGAGAAAAGATTGTAGTATTTTTTGTTAGACCTCTATCAAGAGTTGCTCACGTTTCAGAAAATCACATCACCAATGGCAATGCCATTTGTGGTATTTGAGTTGCCAATGCAACACACCTGTACCTGATTCCATTTGTAGTTGTCACATTTATGCTGATTCTAAGTATAGACACAAACATCTGACTACTTCATATGGCTTCTTGTGATTACACCTGAGCATTTTCATTTTGAAATACATATAATTTTATTCTAAATTTCCTTTCTATTCCTTTTGCTTTATATTATAGTTAAGGTATTTTTTAATGTGTTTGGAAATTGTGTGAATAGTTCATATCGTGTATGAATTTAATTTCAGGGCAGTAAAGGGGATTCTATAAACTAATTGTCATAAAAAGGGGGTGCTGGGCCTAAATGTTTTAAGAACACTGCTCTGACACTTTAAACTTCATACTATCCCAGGCAGTCAAAGTGCTAGTCAGTCTTGAACAATGGACAAATTCCTTTCATAGGTCTACAGTAGGAGGGTAGGACCATGTACCAGCTCCTGAGCACATTTCAATATCTGTCTGGAATTAATCCAGTAGGGCTGTTATGAGACAGAGACTATTAACTATTCACTAAAACCCTTTATTTTTCTTCATTAGGTAGAACACATTCCCCAGTACTTTTTGCTACTAGATATAAAGGAAATTGAAATTTTTTACTATAAGCATGTACTTTTTTCAGAGTTCTTTTTTTATGTGTGTAATCCTTATATCTGGGAATCAGAAGGTTTAACATGCACTGACATTCCCCTCACCTTTTCTTTCCAATTATTTTCTGTGAGTTGCTTTCCTGAAAAGGATTTAGAAAGGTTGTGAGGTATAAGGGTGTATTATAGAAACAGCAATCTTGTCACTTAAGAAAGCAGAGCAGTAGAGAAGTGGTGACTCCATTTTTTTATTACGTCATTTTGTTTTTAAATCTTACATTGGCTGACACAATAATGTTGCATAAAGTATATAATTCACTTTCCTCCTTTTTACAGGTAGTCTTTTTTTATAAGATGAAATTTGAGTAGGATTTCTCAATTAAAGCCTATTTTCTCTACACTCAATTTGCATTTCTCTAAGATTTTGTCATTGAGTTGCCCATAAGACATTGTTTTCAGTGTTGAAGATTTTTGCCCTTTTGGAGGGACTGTCTTCATACATATTTTGGAGATTTGGGGAGTGGCCGCATTGTAAGCTAATGGTGTACAACCATTTTACATTAAAATCAACTGTAATTATTTAACACACCAGATAATAGCCTGTGAAGTTGTCACAGGCTGATTGTCATCCTTGGAAAAGTTCTCATGGATAGAAGCAAAAAATATAAGTCCTTCATTATAGATAATGGCTACAATTTACGATACTCAGGAAATAAAGAAGCATGTTGCCTTTTGACGGGCAAGCCTTGGTGGACTTTGGGTTCGCACAATGATGACCCAGTTTTAATGAGACCACCCGATGGGAGTGAGGATACTATCAAGTCTTTTTGGCAGGTAAGTTCACTCTGCCATTCTCATTGGAGTTTTCTATCGTCTTGGCCGTTTTCCACTGCTCAGGACCCTACCAGCCTAGCTGCCAGATGTAGGTGGCTTTCCAGCCTACTTGTAAAATCATATTGTGAGAGTGAAAAAGCCAATTCTATAGGGTTAATTTCCTGGAGAAACTATTCCTCCAACAGGCCCAGGGCTTAGAATTGCCCAGTCTAATCCTCCCAAGGTAAACATTCCCTTGTTCTCCAATGTCAGTTCTCAGTTTTGAAGCTAAATTACCATGGTTATGTGTTAAGTAACCAGATTAAGACTGAATTCTCTGTTTTAAACACTAACTAGTAGTGCAACTGTTTCCTTAGAATAAGAGGTAGGGCAATGAGATACCAGCTTTGTTAATGGAACGATTGTTGGTTAGACCTCTATGTGATTTACTTTCAGAAGAGCTACCTATCAAAAAAACACCACTGACACTCTGAGCAGCATAAGATAACATTGTAAGATCTGACTTGTTAAACTTTGTGCAGAACCTACTCACAGAAAAGCATTCATAGAATACTTCAATCAGTAATGCCTATAGGCTGTTCTTTCTCAAGGAAAAATCGGGTGTTTAAAACAGACTATTCAAATTAAAAAATATGTTATTGCTAGTGAGTGCTTAGGTCAAAGGAAACGTAGAACTAAGACTACTGACAAACAAATGCAGTGCTTCAGAATATGGGAGCTACTCATCCTAAAAGATCCCATTTTGAGGATAGATTATTATATTTTAGGGCAAAATATTATGCATTTATTGAAGACTAGATCAAATATCACCTCCTCTGTGAAATCTTGATCGATCTAATTTGGCAGAACAGGTCAATCATTCTGCCAAAAGTAATTAGTTCAAACTTTATAGCACTGATATTGATTTATTATTATTGATAATAGTGGTAGTCTAATAATTATTTGGCAGAGTCTATGCATTATTATTTTATGTGTCTTCTTGGCTCAGTTCAATGGCAGGCATATAGTAGTTGCTCATTAAATATTTGTTGAAATGAATTTCTGCATGCATGCATACATATATAAATCGATGAATGAGCCAGTTGAAGTGAAGACTAAATATAATCTTCTCCACATCATAGGTGGAGTCAATCATGAAAGCTATCAAAATGGTAGGATTGTGACCTTCCTATTACAGCAACACATTTAGATTTTATTGGTGGAAAGAATGCAATCTAATGGTATTTTACTGGTATCAAACTTTCTGAGAGAGGAAAATGGACTAAAGACTGGATCTTAAAATATCAACAAAAAAGTGTTCAGGAAAAATATGAAATAATTTGTAAAATGTTAAATGACCATGAGAACAGATTTTGGATCTTATTTTAGACTTGATTATTTAGTTTTAAAAGCACAGTAAATTGAAGCAAGATAGTTTTGTTTTTTGTTTTGATTTTACCTCCTTGGGGGACTGCTGCTTTCTGTTGGCAAAAGTCAACCATTGCATGGGGAAACTAGACTCCAAGAATCATGAATGCAGGGTCAGAGTGTATATTTGCTTGTCGTTGTAGTCCCAGTGTTTAACACAGGTGTAAGTACATATTAGCTACTTAATAATATTTGTCGAATAAATGGATCAATAAATGAAACATATTAATCTAACTGTGGTTTTCTTATCAGCAGATTTATAGGCAAAGGGCCAGTTTCCACAGAAAGTTGTAATAACTTGCATGGTTTCACTCACAACCTTGGTTGTCCAATCTTATTTATTCCTTAAAGACTTATTTGGAAATGTGAATTCTGGCACAGGTTCCTTTAGCAATGAATATGTCTTGACTCCAGCTGCCTTGCGCTTAAGTTTCAAAGTTATTTCAAGTGCTTCTCTAGCACTTTGTCCACAGAACTACTGTAGCAGTTTTCACACATAATTTCATTTACAAAAAACTCTTAGCAAATGAAATTCCCCTTTTATGAAATTGTACATATATGGATGTACTTTTGTACACTTTTCCACAATCAGGAGACTCTCATTTGATGAGATGCACACCTGTTGGAGATAGTTTGGAAAAGAGGGAGTAAGGACTTGGGAATTTGAAGAAGAAAAAAAAAAGCTAAAGCAGGTGGCAGAGCAGGAGATAGCTTTTTAAAATGCAGCTTTGGGAAAAATTAAGTCAGTTAGAAAAGCTTCTGGAAGGCAGAGAGGTACATGTGTTCCAAACCAGAACTGCTGTGAGCAGAGCTGAAGTTCCTTGAGTGGATAGCATGAAGGCCTGAGAGGTACCTATTTGGTATGCCTAGTTGCCTAAACAAAAGTTGCCTACGGCTTTTCCCAGACAAGTTACTGTAATGTATGTGGAGCAGCCAAGTGACCCAGGAGGCAGGAGTCAATGTGTCATCATCTACCTAGAAAGGCACGTAACATTACATGTGTAGAGGGCAGAGAAAGGTGTATTTTCTGCCCTAAAGCAAAACAAATATACAGGTATATTGTTAAAAATTCTAGGAAGATTTTAGTATGCTGTCTTCATTATTTAGCTTTCAAAAATGAAAAAAGTCTATTTATAATAACTTTCATAACTTCATTCAACCTTGGTGGCCCAAACTTATTTTTCCTTTAAAGGATTATTTGTTTTGGAAATGTGAATTCTGCTGGCACAGGGATTTTTGGAGCCTAATCCTTTTATTGGAGAGGGGAAAATATATATATTTATGTAGCAATGTAAAAATTGCATGAACCACAGAGATGCAAAAATAATACTTTCTTTATTTTTCATCACTAAACTTAATCTTTAGCTCCCTTTTCAGTCTGAAGAAAAAAACTTCATTTAGTTACTCATATTTTTAGTGGTTTCTCAGTGATTTCAAATTTAAATTCAGTCAACTTCAAGATTTCCCTTCTTTGATTCCCCCTGGGGCTGATGTTAATCATAGATGTAAGTCAGCACGAAAAAAGCGTTTGGGGAGAGAGGGCATCTATTCTCCATATTGATTGCCTTATGTTGACTTCAGCTGAGACAAACAATAATCCTGTTACAGGCTTTGTTTGTCTGAGTGTCTGAAACTTGGGGGCCCTCCAAACTATTATTTTTAGTGGGATTACCATCCCTCTTTCAAATTGAAATTGTATGATTTACACTGTAGCAATTTATTCTTTCAATGACCACCAGAATCTTTGTTTGTTGGCTTCATATTACATTTTCAATGACCACCAGAATCTATGTTAGTTGGCTTCATATTACATTTAGGAAGCTCTTTGTCTCATGAGAAAATATTTGGTAGCCCCGATTCCGACTAGAGCCTTGAAGACATCTGTGAGACTACAGAAAACCCTCACTCCCTCCCTTTTTTCCTTCCCTTTCTTCCTTCCTTCCTTCCTTTTTTCTTTCCTCTTTCTCCTTAGCATTTTTTTAAGTTAAAATTATTGGGGTGACATTGATTAATAAAATCAAATAGGTTTCAAGTGTACAATTTAATAATAAATCATATGCATATTGTATTGTGAGTGCCAGGTACTTACTAGGCACTGGTAGTAGAAAGTTCTTTCCCTAAAGAATTTTACTTTCTAATAGAATATGAGAACCGAAATAATTTAACCACCCTCTGCAACACACACTGTAACTACTTTTCTCCAGAATATACTGTCTATATTAACATAACTTAATTTTTTAATGAAACTCTTGCCAAGGCTAATGGTTTCAGCTCTTCAATGGAAAGCTTCACTAGGTAATTTGCACCCTCAAATGCCTTGAACCCCTTGCCTGGAAAATCCTTGCCTTGCTGTTCCTTACTCAATCTTAATCAATCCCCCATCTCCAGCCCCATCCCTAACATGAAAGACCACCTTAAACCAAACTTCGGTCCTCAGTAAATTCCCATCTTCCCTATCTGAGACACTGCCAAAGCGCTGTCAGGGTAGAGTCTTCCCTTACATGGTAAGCAACAAACTCAGCTTTGCCTCAACAAACCATCAACAGGCCATGTCAGAGGTGTCCAGACAGCCAGCGCTCTACAACGCTACCATGTAACTCAGCAGCAACCTCTGCTTCTAAGAGAAGGCATACTTAGTACATATAATTAGCTCCATTTGCTGTGAAAGATTATTTGAAATGTATGTTTATGCATGATCAGTAGTCAGGCCTTTTATTGCTGCTTTGTGGTATGGTTTGCATACCCAATAGAGATTAGTTCTCAATAGATATTAAAAATGTGATCATTGTTAATCACCATGTTAACATTTACATAATGTAGGTTCTGTAAATGCCTCAGATATAGAGTTTAGTCCCCCTTGATAATGCCAGATGCTGAGTGTTTCTCACCTGTTTTGGACCCATGCTCCATTTGTCACCTGCTACTTTGATTAGTTTCCTAAAATATCTGATGCAGGAGACACTATTTTTATATATTATTTTGACTAAGCCTTGTTCTTTCTATCTGCTGACCTACCCAAGTGTTATGGCAGGAACGTATTTCCCCAAATTCATATGTTGAAATTCTAGCCCCCAAGGTGATAATTTTAGGAGGTGGGGATCTTTCCAAGATGATTAGGTCATGAGGGCAGAGCCTTCATTAATAAGCTTAGTGCCTTTTTAAAGAGGCTCAGAATGCTTGTGTGCCCCTTTTGCCACGTGAAGATAAAATGAGAATTCTTACCTGGAATAGAGCTCTCACCTGACTATTCTGGCACTCTGATATTAGACTTGATACATTAAGTCTTGTGAGAAAAATCTGTTGCTTATAAGCTGCCCAGTCTGTAATATTTTGTTATTTCAGCCTGAATGGACTAAGAAGTGAACAATAAATACAATCCCTAAAATTCCTTTCTTAAGCATAGGTAAGACCTCCATTGGCCAGGATTCTTAAGTGTAGGCAACCAAATGTGACCTAGCAAGTTTACTTGGAAAGGAATTTATGATAGTTCACAGAATTATTGGGAGAGCTAAAAGTACAGACTCTAGGCTGAGTTTCTGGGAACAATGCCCAGAATCACACTGAAAACTGGCTCACTAAGGAAGCTGCTGTTACCGTTGGCCTTGAAACCCAATGCCTCTGCCATGATCAGGAAGATGTTGAATTGGGCAAGTGTTCCAGCCACTTCTGGCCTCAGAAGAACCAAACACACCTGCTACTATGCTGGTTGAGAATGGTTTTCAAAGTGTGGTTCCTGGCAGCAGCATTGACATCACTTGATAGCTTGTTAGAAATGCAAATTCTCAGACCCCACCTCAGACCTATTGAATCAGATGCTCTCTGGGTAAGGCCTGATGATCTCTGTTTCTGATGCAGGCTATAGTTTGAAAACTACTTCTATTTGAGGTTATTCATTTTTATCACTCTAAGACTTGTGCACATACAGATGTATCTGCTTGGTAGAACACAGGTCATATGAAGAACTCTAGCTACAAAGGAGATTAAAAGAGTCTGCAGTAGTAGTAATCAAAATTTAGTTGTATGTATGTATCACCTGGCGATCTTGTTAAACTGTAGATTCTGTTTTTGTGGTCTGGTGGTCAGTGCCAACAAGATCACAAGTGATGCTAATAATCCTGCTGCATGGACTGCAATTTGAGTAGGAAAAGTAGTACAGAAACACATGCTGGAATGGAGGTCAGAGTATTGTGACTAATTCAATACGCAATATCTCCTACTCACCTTCTCTTTTAATAAAAATGCATTACTTCCAAAATTTTCAAGAGAAGGAAATCCTTATGGCAAAGAGTCTGCTGAATTTTTGTACATTTTCCTGTCTACTGCCTTTACTTAATTAAGGAATTCACCTTTTTCTTTCTTTCTTTCTTTCTTTCTTTCTTTCTTTCTTTCTTTCTTTCTTTCTTTCTTTCTTTCTTTCTTTCTTTCTTTCTTTCTTTCTTTTTTTTTTTAAACTTTGGAAGAGCTAGGTATGGTATTTTAGGAGACAAGTTGAGTTTTTCTTAAAGCCTTTGTTAAACCAGATTTGGTAAGCAGTTCTTTAACTTTTTCTATGAATCTCTTTAGTCTTAAAAGACTATCTCTCAATCAGAAAACAAACCTTACAAACTCAGTAACACACTGTCACCAAGACGCTTCTTGTTTCCACCACTGTTGAATGCTTACCTGCTGAGAGAGCCTAAAGCTGAGCCCTGATAATAGTAATTAAACCTGGAGGGTTCACCTGGTTACCTGGTAGCCAGCAGATTAGATTTGAGCCCTTCCCTCATGGCTAAAACAGTTCTTTGTTTTCATAGAATATTCTCAAATTTCAGGAAAGGCTTTGCCTTTTCTGCCTGGAGAACTTCGGCCAGCATTACTATTTGTTATTTACATTTCTGCCTTATCATGATATTCCACCCAACATAGCCTTGCAGCAAAGGAGGTGTGACTGGTATTATGATTTGCCCATTATCCAAAATCATGGCTGTGTTCTCTGGTGGGAGCTGTGTCTGCCACCTGGCTCTGCATGTTCCTAAATCAGAAGACAAAGAAAGGAGTCATTATTCTTTCCTGGTTGCGATATACATGCCTGTTACTAGGGGTAAATTGGGTTGTTGCTACACAATAAGAACAAAGAGAACTACATTTGGAACCTAGAGGATTCATTAGTATCTTTTCTTGCTCAGTTGCCCTGGTCGATAGAAAGCCATAAAAACCCAATAAAGAGAAGATCATCAAGATTCATACTGTCTCAGGAATAATGATTTGGGTCATCTCACTATGTAAAGAACTCTATCTGACTGAAGTAACATAGGGTAAGGTGGATAGTGGCAGCTATCATTACTGATACTGACCTTGTGACTAGCTTTAGAAGCAAGAACTGTAGCTAATTTATTTTATGTTAATTAATTGCTGTTTTCCTCCTCCTTCATTCCTTCTGTACTATCTTGTATGAAAAAAAGGAACTGGTGATGGATCCTGAGTTAAGTTTCAGATAAGAACGTGGCCATGATAAGTAATTAATGGGATCTCACTGGAGAGACAAATAATCTTGTCTGAACAAAGGATCAAAGTGGATGTTAAGGAGTAAAAGGGATGGACTTTGCTGGATATCTTCTGCTTGTTATTCCAAATTAGGTGCACACTTTTCCTGCCTCTGTGCCTAAGGACACTGATTGCAATGAAAGTCATTGTCTCCTTTTCTTCTGGCTTCTCAATGTTCATCTAACAGGGAGCACAAGCACGATTTCTGAGGGAGGCCAGTAAAGTCAGGGAACTTGTTTTCCTGGGTGTCTGTGAGTTAGTTGGGTACTGGCTACTTCTGCAAATCGAAGGTCACAGCCTCTGTCAGAGACCCACTCCACATCACTCTCTCCTCCAGTTCTCTCCTTGCCCCAGCAGGCCTAAGAGGCAATGACACCCACTACTCTTAGTCCTGGGGTACTGCCTGCTTCCCCTGTTTTCTTATACCTTCCCCATTTTATTTGTAACTAATTCCTTGGCTAAACTATCCTTAACTCATCTATTTTAAGAGTGAAATCTAAGTCTGACCAGGACCCTTTTTGTTTCCTGAATGAGTTTTGACAGTTTCTCCATTCAGTGACCAAGATTCTATACTAACTCCTTTCATGGCTGCAGAATAATTAATTTTTACTTTAAGTTTATTCCAAATAATATTTATTCATGTAAAAGATATCCCTTTAAACATTCTATCATGTTGGCATGAATTAAAGTTGCATGGAAGTAGTTTCCAGTAGATTAAAACAAGTCGGAGCCTCTAACACTGAGAGCATGGTGAGCATAAAGGAGTACAATCTAGTGTGCACTCAATGATTTTACATGCCTCCTAACCACTGCTTTTAACTTTGTCAGTATATTCCATCTTCAGATGTTTTCTATGTATTTTTTTATTATCACATGATATTTTCTTTTTCTTTTTTGGTTTTTAATTCAAAATTTTAATTTTGTTGAGAAATAAGTTGTAATTTGTGGTATTTCTGTGATTTACTACAAAGCTGAGTTTCTGAGAGAACAATAACCATATCTATTTTGCTTATTCCTATATATAGACATAAAGACAAATAAATTTTTTTGTTGAGAAAATGAATTAAACTCACTTTTTTGGATAGAAAGAAAGAAGTATAAGGGCTTTAATTTGATTTATGTTACTAAGTGTGTATGTGATATGAACATCAATGACGTCATTAGTTTTCAGATTACCTATACTATTTTTCACCACAAATCTAACATTTTTAGTAACATTATACATATTTTTCTCTTGAGCACTGCAATTAAAATTAGGAGAATTTATTTTTGTAATTGAGAATAAAATGACTTATAAATAAGTCCACAGATTTGCATGTATCTGCTTTCAAGTGAATGAATAATGAGTAAATACAGATGAATAAACAGATATTGGTCTTAAAAGGAGAACATTATAGGAAAGAGACAAAATTGCACTATTGTTGCTTGGGAAATGTGGGGGAATGAAGGCATTGAACTTGTTAGTGACAATCTTTTTGGATGAACCCTGCAGAGGACATTTCATTCAGCTCACTTATGTACTTACTCATTTTAACTGGTTGTTACGGTTAGTAAATATTGTTTATGAGCCCCTGTGCACTAGGTATTGTTTCAGGTACATACATCAGTCAACAGAACATATCTAGCACTCCTTTCACTTAGTGTCCAGTCCAGAAGAGATTCTTTAGATTTAAAACAGTATTTTCTATGCTTCCCTTGCTTTTTTCTGAACTCTAGGTTGATTGATCATGGCTACTGCCAAGACTTATAGAAGCAGGGGCTATCAATTCTTTTGTTGGCATGAGAGAGAAAAGAGGCAGAGGATTTTAGATTAAGGGCAAAGCTGAATTCTATGAAACAACTGCATACACTTGATTTGTGAAACATCGGTGAGTTATTGAGAAAACTGGATGGGCAGGATGTGGTGTTTTAGTAAGTGGAAGCACTGAGATTATTTTGGTCAAGTTGGTATAGGCTAATTGAAGATGAACTATATTGTGGATAAAGAGATCACAAAAGTGAGTTGTAATTCCAATTCAAAAGTGAGTTGTAATTCCAGTTCTTCGGGAATTACATATGAGCTGAATGAATTTTGAGCAGGAGAATTTTTAAAAGGGGATTTGGCAGTGATATAGATATAGATAACGATGTAGAGAAGTCAAGTGCACTGAAATTTCATTTCTTCTTTACTGTTATTGATATATTCCTCCCTTTTGGTGGCAAAGCCTAATATTCCTCTTTTTCAGTATGCATTAGATTTAGTGACTCACAGACAATAAATTAAATAAAGTAGAAGTGATGATAGACAACTTTCAATACATGGTTGTAAAAGCATTGGGGCTTCCTTCTTGCTTTTTCCTTGGCTCCCCTGCTCTGGGGGAAGCTAGCTACCATGTGGTGGGAACACTTAAGTAGCTCTATAAGAGACCCATGTAGCAAGGTATGAAGGCTATGTGTCAACAATGTTTAATAAACTGAGGCCTCCAGCCAACAATCATGCAGTTCAGCCATCTTGGAAATAAATCCTTTAGTCCCAGTCAGTCCTTCAGATGATTGCAGCCTCAGCTGACATCTTGACTGCAACCTCATGAGAGACCCTGTGCCAAAACAGCCCAGCTCAGATGCTCCTGGTTTCCTGACCCATGGAAACTGTGAGATAACACATGTCTGTTTTTTTAAGCTGCTAAATTTTAGGGTAATTTGTAACATAGCAATACATAATCTATTAGGAAAAAAATACATATCTGTGGGCTTATATCTGCACAGTATGAGTGCCTATTTGTCAGAGCCTTTGAGATATAATTTACAAGATGAAGGGCCTCAACCTTGGGATGAAGGCAAAGCAGTGGGGCTGACATTCATGTGGGTGTGATGAGGTAGAAGGGCGAACATATGAAGTTCAGGTTATCATGAGGGAACAAGAAGGGAAAGATCTCAGCTGGTAGAAGCCAGAGGGGGCAAAAATCTTCTCTGTCCCAGTAAATCAAATGGCAATTTAGAGTTCATGTACACAAAAGAGTAGATCTAGGGCTATACCTTGGTATCTGGTAGTACCAGATGTGGGTCTTCACAAAAGTCAGAGTTTACTTTTGTTTTCTTTAGCAAAGAAGGGGGAACCAGAAGAGAAGTGATATACAATAGTTAATAATTCTGCTATTGGAGGAGAAGCTCACTGCTTTATCAGTGCATCCATTGCCTGGGGTGGGGGAGGAAGGTCATCCTAATAGCCTGAAGGCATAGCTGGTGCCTGACTTGTCCCCTGGACCGCAGTTCTTATGTACTACCTTGCACTGAGGAGGTACCAATAAATATTTATTTAAAAATGAATGAATAAGTTAAGGAAAGAGGAATGAAAATGAAGAAGGGGTGGAAAGAGGGAGAGCAAAGATGAGATAAGAGTAAGAAAACCAAAGGGAGGGGAAAATGGATGAAAGGAATATTAGAAGAGAGAAAGAGGAAAAGGAAAAGAGAGACCTGGAAAAAGGGGAAATAGGAAGGGGAAAAGAAGGAAGAAAGAAAAAGGGAGGTGGTAGGCAGGGCCACTGTACTGAAGTGTGAGAGTAAGAGTGAGACTTGAGGAGGAAGCTTATGTTCTCAGGTCCAAGGAGAGGCTGTGAGAGGAAGCTCAACTGGGAAGTCTCATGAGGCTTCCACTTTGTCAACCTGACAGCAGCCACCACCATCTCCTCACTCCATTGTTGGGACTTTTTTCTTTTTTGTATGATGCCTAATACTTTGTGACTTTGCCCTCAAGCAAAGAACCACAAAAAATCATAGTTGTGTAATTCACAATTTGGAACATGTTTTCATGATTTTAGCAAAAGCACCACCATATAGAGATCACTGTTGGTTTCTTTAAAAAAATTATTTAATATCTATCTATCTATCTATCTATCTATCTATCTATCTATTTATTTATTTTGCTGTTGGCTTCTTATGATGCACTTCCAAGGCTTTATGATCATAAAAGTTATGATCAAAAGTGCTTAAAAAACACAGATTCCTGGGCTTAAGTCTTACTGAATCAGTCATTTATTTATGATTCTCAGAATACATCTTTTTTTTTTGCTGTCCATGGGAATTTGCCTAAAAAATATCTTGCTTTACTATCTCAACCCAGTTTACCTCAGTCTAAACTAAGTGCTCCATTCTAATTACTAACCAAAAGATGTTCTTTGATGCCTGTATCTCATACCGTCTTTAGTGAAGGACAAGATTTTGTAACTTACAAATTGTCACAGACTATTTTTTATATAAAATACTATAAATTGAATTAATTGAAAAATAAAATAAAAAGACATACAAAAAATACCTCCACATTTTTTATTAAGTTCAACAGACATAAGATACTCTGTCAAATTGCTATAAAGGTTTCTACATGCTTATCCTGAATTTTTGTATTAATCTCCTAGGGGATCAGGGCAAACAGCTACTATGCTGCAATGAAGGGCCTCCTTTGGGATTTCTATTCCTACCTGAACAATTCTAATCATCTCTCTTCCACATAGCAACAGTTACTACCTCAGCTCAATTTCTATGACAGTGAAGTTTAAACTCTCCGAAAACCCTGCATGCAATTCCTACAGACATGCATGGGAAGACCAAATAATTGGGCCCGGCTTATTAGTCACTTGCCACAAAATCCCCTCCCTCTAACTGACACTAATTTCCTGTACCCAAGCCAATCTGTAATCCATTCCAAGAGTTCTTCCCCTAAGCTATGTTTTTGATGTTGTAAATCAATCCATGTGTCATGCAGTTATATCACATGCTTCTCTGATATCCAGCTGTCCACTGTTTCACCCTGATCTATTCATTAGACAGTATGCTCAAAGGATTGAAGTCAATTAAAGTGGAAGGGCACAGTGTTTCTCTAGTGCTCCTCACTTGTGGGTTGATGCTAGTAGTTCTGCAAATTATCAATTAACTCGCTTTCTTCTGTTGCCTAGGGACATGATTTTCAATGATTTCCATGAACTTTGGAGTTCATAAACTGAGTTCTTCTTTGTTTTTTTATTTTGTTCTCTAAATATTTGTTATGTATTTGTGTTTTATTATCCATATATGGACTATGAATTTCCTTTTTTTTCTGGATTAAAATTTAGTGAAAATTTGCAGGGAAAGACATCACCTTAGTTTCGGAACAGTCTCAATACATTCGAATATAGAAATAAGATGAAGAAAGAAAAGGTATGCTGGTGTAAGGCGCCATTATTTCATTGTCTGAATTTTCAGTGATCATCCTCCCCAGATCACTTTCACATTCCTTTTTCTCAAATCACCTGACCACTTACTAATGATTCAGTTTCAACAACTGACCAGATAGCTCTGAGTGTCTGATTGGCATCTTAATTTCAGCATATACCAAATAAATTTAACATTTTCTTAAACCAAATATTTGACTTATAGCTATTCAGCATGATATCTTGATGTTTAAATCAACTTTCTTCTTATGTAGGTACCTGTAAAGAATACATTTCTGCAAGGTGTAATCTATCATTTTTCTGCTGCAACCTAGACTCTCATTATTTTTACCTGGAGAGTTAGATTAAATTATTTTATCTCCTTCAGCCATACCTAATGTGTTAACTCAACCTAATACAACCACCAGATCAATTTATTTTATTTTAATTCACATCAATTTATTTTAAAGCACAGCTTGACCTTAATGATTTTATGTTACCAATAGAGTACAACTCACATTCCTTAACATGGTGTTCCAGACCTCTGTATCCCAATAAGTACCCTAAACTTCTGCAAACAGAAACAGAAACTTTCAAAAATACATACTTCACAGTGTTCCATCTGTGTGCATTTGTATTCCGTTTTTCTGGAATGCCCCAGTTCCCAAGTATTATAGTTCTATCTATTGTTTCCCCTTTACAATCTCTACCTCTCTCAAGAAGTCTTCTCTAATTAATTCATTCAAAAATAATCCCTCTGTCTTGCCTCCCAAAGCATTTTTATTTCTCTTTTTCTAAATTTTATATAAATATGCATTTTTTACATCATCTGTTAAATTGTAAGCAGTTTAGTTAAATATTTAAATTGCATTTTATTATTAGAACACAGTTTTAAAAACCATCCTATGTGTGTGTGTGTGTGTGTGTGTGTGCTCTTTTTTTTTTTTCTTAATGATTATTTTGATATAGAGGATTTTGGAGTAGACTGACCTGAATTCTATTATGGCCTCCATCACATTTTTATTTTATATTTTCAATCCTTAGTTTTCTCATCTGTAAAAAGAGGGTGATAATAATGCCCATTAATAGTGCCCATTTCATAGATTTTATGTGTATGTGAAAGTCAAATAAGAATATATATCAAGCACTTAGAGCATGTCTCATATGTACCAGGTGCTCAATAAATGTTGTGACTATTGTTATACTGTGACTGAGAGTAAGGAAGTCTAATAATGAAATAATTTGTACGCCAAACACATTTATTTTGTAGTCTACAGCCTTCATTATGTGGGATTCTTAAAGAATAAAATCATATAAGAAACACTACAGAATCAGCTGAGATTCTCTCACATTGGGATTATAATCCAAGAAATGTCAAGCAAACACAAACATAACTCTTTTTGTGCACAAAATATTTGCTCTCCTCTCTGTCATTTTGTGGGTTCCCTAACAAGATTAACTCCCAAAGACAGCTAAGGTATGTTTCTTACTATGTGAAGGTTTATAATCTAGTTAGGGGTGATAGTTCTATATACGTAGAACTATCATACAAAGCCAACTATAATATGGTAAGGTAAATTTCACTAACACCTCAATAAGAGTTATGGAGTCCTGTTTATCTATTAAATATGCAAATTCAAAGATTTCGTGTTGAGTTTAGGGACATCAAATATTTATTATAACAAAAGAAAACATTAGTTCTTTAAGGCATAAAGCTTTTCCTCAAACTAAATTTGGAAGTGATTTATTTTATTAGTTTCCATATAAGCCACAATATAAAATAATAGAAAAAATTTTTCAGCTGTCTTGAAGGATGTAGAAAAATTTGGAGGTCATCCTAATGAAAACAATTAAGAACATGGCAAGGGCAGAGTGATGAAAAATCCCCTTATGTTTGGGGATTATTACTTGAATATTTTAGTCTTCCTCTATACACCTCAGACAAACTTAAAACTTCTAAGGTGAAGAAAATGAATAGCTACCCAGGAAGAGAGCCAGTCATTGGAACTCTCTACACTTCTTCAATAAAAACCAAGTGAAGGAGTATCTTCCAATTGCTTTCTCTTTAAATTTTGCTGTATGAAGTAGCTATGATGATGCTAAGCATGGATAGTACAAATAGATAAAATGCATTCATATATGCTCATCATCAATAATATATGTTCATTACCATTCATGAAAAGAAAATGAGTTGGTAATAGCAAGTATCAATACCTTTTTCGGTAATTAGAAAAACATTATAAACACATCTATAACAAAGTTTTAAGTAAGGTCTAGGTGTCTTTCTTTTAGAGATATTTATTACCAGGTCTGTGCATTTACTGTGCATTATACCAATAATAGGTATAATAAAATGACTGTGACAATAATTTGTAAAGCTATGATTCTTTTCCTCTTAAAGTGCTTTGAATATTTCATTCTCCTTCAATGACCCAATTTCTTAGAGACAAGAGTCTAAGGAGGCCTCTTTTTTTATAGAGAAAGTGGGCATTTTTCTCCTTAAAAATCATAAAAAATAGGACAAAGTACTTTGCCAGCATGGGATATTAACATAAAACACATGGAAAGTGCTGCTGTCACAAAATAGCTTAGACTTTTTTTTTTTTTCCTTAGATCCAATTTATCACAGCGTTCTGAATTTGAGAATAACTTTTTCGGTAAAAATGACTCTTCACTCATCTATGTGAACAAATGGGCCTTTAAGCATAGCATCACAAGAGGATTTCCTATGCTATGTTAAGACCCCAATATAGGGACATTCCATTGTGAATATAAATAACCCCAGTCCCTCTAAACACGCCTCTCCATATGGTTTTGCTTAACAATGCAGCAGATGCCCTGGATGGAAACCACCTCTTTAGCTATAGGCAGGCCAGCAAGCTTCTGTCACTATGTTCTAACTGGTAGGTCAGTAGACATAAATGCCAACAGGGGCAATCCCTTGACAGTCAAACTTGCAGGCAACTGGGTATTTTAAGGTGCCTCTACCTTAGGAACCTACCAGGTTTGTTCTTTTGCATGTGAAGGCGTGTCAGTTTTTCCCCCCCAGTTTTGATGCTTCAGAGAAATCAACTGGGATTAAAGCCAAGAAAGAAAAGACTAGATGAAGAGGTATAGTCAACACTGACACTGATTATTTTTTCCCACTACTTTTCATCAAATGAGCACTGAGAATCTCTTATCTTGTGTTTTCAATGAAAATCTCTCCAGTTAACCTCACTGATCACGTATTCATGGATGTAAGAAATTCATTGTAAAAATTCTTTGGAGACTAAAAATTTTCTGGATTAAAACAAAACAAATTACAAATTTAAACAAAACTTTTGAGAAAACTCCTATGCCAAAATCTAACTTTTATTGAGCTGTTAGTAAAATATACCGTTTTATATTCTGGGCTATGAAAAAAGAGGATGCTGCCTACTTTCTCAGTCCATCTCTTTTCCTCGTTTCTTGATTCTTTTTGATCTTTGATTCCTGATTCTTAACATGCTGCCAAACCTTCTTACTCTAATAAGGAGTTAAGAAGGTGGATTTTGATAATTATATTTACTTACTTTACTTAAAAAAGAATTACTAGTATTCCAAATCCCATTGGCTTATTTGTATAACTATGTCTCCAACTTACTTACCAATTCTTGACAAAAATTGTCATTTTGTTTCCATCTTTTAAGCATCTTTCAGCTAATCGTATTGAGTGTCATTCATATGTCAGGATACCTTAGGTACTTAAATTTTTGACAAACTGAAGGATGAAGAAGAAGAAATGGAAGTCTAGAAATTTGACCTACTTTGGGCCAAATCTTAGAAAATAGAAAAATTGAGTTGAGAATATAGTTTTCTTTTTCTCTATGGTTCAAATTATTTTTACCATGCCTTGCTTTTATCTATAGACTGCAAATTGAGGATATTTTACTGTCTTGCCTTTTTTTTCTCTCTTTGGATTTTATATTTTTTAGAAGTAGAGAACATTTTTTTTTCTTTTAATATACAAGGCCTGTGGCTACCATACTTATACTGTTGGTGGAAAAAATTTATTGACTCTGGAATTAAGAAAACATATTATCTCATTCTTGCACCAGTTACTTCTTGTCATCTGTATTGGCCTTCCTCCTTCTATATGGCTCATGTTCACAGAACTGAGTTTTTGTCCTGGTCTCAATTCCCAGGAATTGGGATGTGTTAAAAATATGCAAAGCCTACCTAGAATACTTGGACAAGGCCCTCCTGCCATTCTATGAGGGCTCCTCTATGGAGATCATAAAAAGGAAGTAAGGGATCAATTTATTATTAGGTGCAGCTTTGATATAATTGAGATGGATTTTCAAGAGAATTCCTTTCACAGGTTAAAGACTTAGTATATTTGATGCTCCTGAACTCAACTCTAAATCTCTGGACTTGTATATTTATTAGATAAACAGGACTCTAATATTTTGCTTTCAACTAGCTGAACAGAATATTGATATTCTAGGTATTATCCAGACTTTAACCTGCACTGACAATTTTATAGTTTCTTATAGAGAGAAATAATATTCAGAAAGAGTCAAAATAATATTCTATTCATCTCTCTTTCAATATATTTCAAATTTTATCCTTCATTGAGCTTTTACCAGAAAATATATAAGAAGTTTTTATTTTCTACCGGGCAAAAGACTAAATGCTTTATATGATTTATTTCATTTGAACATAAAATTGAGCATTACATTTACATTGTAGATATTATCATTCTATTTTATAAATTGTGAAACAGGTTCTGAGAAGTTAAGGAAAATTTTACAATAATTACTCAGCTAGTAATTAATAGAAACATACTTTGAACATGTATATTCCTAATATCTATATCTTACTTTGGCCTAGTTTGTTATATGACATAAAACCATGAGTTAGGTTTGTTATGTTCTGTATTTTATTGAGGCTCAATATGAGAAGTGGTAATATAGAGAATAGTGATGTTTTAATTCTCTGTAAAATCACCTATGAAAATTTTTTCTATTAGTTTTGTGCCTTATATGGCAACTAATAAATGACTTGCATATTTGGTTTGAGGAAAAAGCTTTATCCCTTCAAGAACTAATATTTTCTTTAATTATAATAAATAGAAGTATATATGTAGTTGTTGTTATTATTTTTTGCCTTTTTTTCCTAGAAAATTCAAGTCCGAATTTTAAAATTCAATCATGGAAATTATCTTAGGAGGAGATTAGGAGGTTGATGTATATTCTTTTTTATTAAGTTTTTTTATTCTCTTATTGACAGTTTGCTTTTATCAGTCTGAAATCCAGTTTTGAAGATAAAAATGTTTATTAATATAGAACCATGATCAAAACATATATTTTTAAAGTGAAATATCTTAAATTTATCTCTTATTTTCCTATCTGTTGTTTTTGACAAATTCTGAAAACTGAATTTTTTGTTATAGCTAGTCTTCAACATTTCTCTTTCAAAGCTCAAGTTGAATACTTATTTAAGAAAAAAATAGTAACATTCTTTTAAAGGACAGAACTTACAAATTATATCAGATTAAAAATGATGAAATGCCAAGTCTTAGTTCACAGTTTATTTTAAATTTTATGAGAGTTTGCAGTTGTCTTCTTTTCTCCTCCTGTCCTCCCCTGAAACATTCCAGTCATTATCACATCATATTTATAGCAATCTTTCCTCTAAAAATGTGTTCATGGAACACTGACCATGTTTCATATATAAAAATGAATCCAAACTAAATTGATTGAAAATATACATATTGTGTTTGAGTTAAGATGTTGTCAGAGCAACTGGGTGACTGGTTACCTTGGGCACTTCAGGTGTTCGATAGATATCATTATTTGGCTAAGTCTGTGCTAAAATAAATTCAGATAGTTACTTGGCATTGTGGCAAACAAAAAAGTTGACTAAATTTTGAATTTTCTGAACATTTCTGTTGACATCCACTAGGATAATTAGCTTTAGAGGTTTTCAACAGTGCTTTGATATGATCTGTCTGGCTTGATGCATTTTGCTTTTCTGACTATATAGGGCAGAGGGCATCTCATGCACCGAATCCCAAAAATGTGAACTAAGCAGTGTTAATTCCTACAACTCTTCCCTTGTAATAAAACTGCATGCAATTTAAAATATGCACATCTACTCCCTAATATTTGTGCATACTTATTTGTGTATTTAATTTACTGTATGTATGAAATATCCTTATTCATCTAATCTTCTTGTTGAGTTTTAGAAAACTTTCTCTGCATGAGCAAGGGTCTTAGAATAGATGCAGGACAGAATATTATTAAGCCCGTAACAAGATAACCTAATTTGTCAAATCTGAGACTATTACAGTTGACAGATGGAATGTGTGTACCTTTCAGGGCAAATGGTGAAAACAGTCGAACAAAACCTTTGGAGAGAGAGGTTGTTAATAAATTGCCAAATTACTTGAATTGTGATGAAAGAGAAATATTTTTTCCTGTTTTTGATTAAATAGTTTATATATTTAGAAAAAGGAACAAAGAATAACTTTGGTATTCTAATTATAGCTGAATCCCAGGTTTAGTGATGTTCGTTCTGGATTTTACTTCTCCCAAATATATTGCTCGTAGCCAGATCAAGATAATTCTCTAATATAAATCCTATGGTCAAACTTCTATATCTTTAATATTCTGATGTTAGAAAGTGGCAATATTCAATAATTGTGCTCAGAATTGTAGAGATTAGTGGCTGTGTTGCCACTGTTATGTATATTTGCAGAGATTATGACATGAAGTGGGGGTGTGGCAATTGTATGGTGTATTGACCAAAGTAGGTAGCACAGAAAGATGATTTAGTACTTAAAGTAAACTAATTAGTTGGACTGTAACTACTGATCAATTATTCAGATAATCAAGAGTGTACACTTCACTTTCTGCTATCTACATAATCCCTGCATATATGACTAAGATACGTAAATGAATGACCAGTCACTGGGGTGTTATTTTTATATGACATGAACCAATTTGACCCAGCTTTTTCGCCTTTTTCAATATTTGAATTATAGACTATAACTGAACATTTCCAGTATTCCTCCATGTTGCCTGCAGAAGCATCTTTAGTCATGGCCTCCCTGGACTGAAAAAGTGAGAATGTGTCTTTGAGCAGCTGCAGGTTGGCCAACTCAGTCAAGTCCTGCATTGAGGGAAAGGACTGAACTCTCTTTTGTTTCACATTCTTGAAGGCTTTTCCTGGCCAGTGTTGCTTTGGCAGCAGTATGCACTTGGGCTGTTGGGTTGTTGCCAGTCTCTTGGTCCTGAAACTGGAGTGAGTAAGATCCTGCCAAAGATTAGACTGAGAAATCTGGATGCAGGCTGGCAATTCAAGCAATAGCTTCAGCCAAATTGGCACAGTTAGGAAAACCTTGGAGAATCACAATTATTTTAGACAAAATACAAAGTTTGCGAGCTTTCTAAACATTATGTAAATTAGCCTTGATTTCTAATTCACAGAAGCACAGAGGTCCAACACTTGTGGTACATCTGTAAATGTATTAGTGCCCTGATTCATGTCAAATCGAATCTTGGTTTACAAAGAGGAAATTGAATAGCTGCTGTGGCAATGCTTCAGCACCTGCAGCAGCAGGCAGAAAACTCAGGTGTCTTAACACCTTCCTCAGGATTCCGGTTCTCATCCCTATCATGGCCCAAGAGCTGCCAGTCTGTGGGTGTGCTTGTGTGTTGAGGAAGCTGATGTGGAATATTAAGAGTACCATTTATGGAGAACCTATTCTTCATGCCTCACACATATTATCTCATTTAAGTGAATTCTCACAATGATCCCGTGAGGCAGACACTATTATTGTTTCCATTTTTTAGCTCAGAGAGCTCAGATTCAAGCCAGATTTTCCAAATAATAAAGACTGTAATTTAAAAAAAAATCTAGCTTGATTTAGGTATAATTGACATATAAAATTATTAAGATATTTAAATTGTACATAATGGTGGTTTAACACACATATACATCGTAAAAGGATTCCCCCTACCTGATTAATTAACACATCCATTACCTCACATATTTATCTTTTTTTCTTTGAGAACATTTAAGTTCTACTCTCCCAGAAAATTTTGTTTACACAATACAGTGTTATCAACTATAATCACCATGTTTTACATTAGATCCTCAGTCCTTATTCATCTTATAGTTGGAAGTTTGTACCCTTTTGCCAGTCTCTCCCACAGCCCTCCACAATCAGTTCTTATGAAGTTGATTTTTTTTTCATATTCTACATATAAGTGATACTGTGCAATATTTGTCTTTCTCTCCTTGGCTTATTTAGCAAAACGCTCTCAAATTCTGTCCATGTTGTGGCAAATGGCAGTATTTCCTTTTTCTCATGCCCAAATAATATTTCATTGTATGCAGATACCACACTTATTTATTTATTCCTTCACTGATGGACATTTAGATTGTTTCTGTATCTTGGGTATTGTGAATGGTACTGCAGCGAAGAGGGGAATGAAGATCTCTCTCAGTATTCTGCTTCAATTTCCTTTGGATATATACTCAGAAGTAGGATTTTGAATTATATGTAGTTCTATTTTTAAATTTTTGTGGAACTTCCATATTGTTTTCCATATACCTATTGCCCATTTGAATGTAATTTTATCCTTGTGGGTATCTTGTGCTTTTCAAAGTTTAATGTACTCAGAAATCCCAAAGGGAGGTTTTTAAAATGTTGATTTATGGGTTTTGTGCAAAAAAAAAATTTTTTTGAATTTCATAGGTCTGGGACAAGTGTCATGGATGATTCTGATTCAGATCTTTGGAGTGCTAGCCTTTGGGAAATACTGCTCTATATTGTCTCTTTATTGTGCCCAAGTGTGTAAACACATGTGTTAGAGTGGGACATTATTTTTTAACTCCCAGACTGCTTATAAGAAGACCCAGAAGCATCAGCTGCAGTCTATTCTGTTGTGCTGCACTGACTTTTCTTAATGCTACCCTCAAACCCCTTTCTTCTCTCTTCTACAGGTCTCTTGTATATACCAGAGCCCTTTCTTTTGAGTATTACTTACTGTATCTTGCTTTATTTTGAGTATCACTGAAACATATTCACTATTTTTGAGACCCTCAGTGATCCGAAACATACTTAAAGTATTTGGGTAAAAACTCTATACATCAGACTTGCTTAGATATCTTCAGACAAAAGAGATAAACTGAGTTCTTCCAAAAATTTTTTTCAATATTCTGAGTTAATTAACTTTTTCCTATCTATACAGAGAAGACATCTACTGCACCATAGAAAATCTACAAAATTTATATGAGATCTTCAAAAGAAGTTGAATAATTACTTAATAGCTTAATCTACTGGTCTGAAAAAGGAGGGGGAAATATTCTGACAAATAATCTAGAGAGTCCCTAAAATATTTTCAAGTTCACTTTTTTGTGTTTATTTTTAAAAAATATTTCATTGAATACATCTTATTTCTTGGTTAGCAGAGAAAAGCCTAAGAAAAGTCCAGTACTCTTGCTTGTAAGCCAGAGTTGAATTTGGTTTAAAAATTTGAGAGTTTTAAAAATACCAACAGAAAATAAGCAAATGAAAAGAGACATTTTTATGAGCTTCAAGAATAGTGTCCTTAAGATAAAAAGAAAATTTCCATGTTTATTTTGTGTTTGACTCAATCTAGAGCTACATTTATGTAACATTGTACTTAAAAACAGGATTCAATTTTTAGAATATATTGCTGAAAAACAACTTAATGTTATGTATATCAATTCATGACTTTAACATAAAATTTTTTTGAGTCTCTTATGATCAAAACCCTTCTATAAAAATTGGACATGCTCAAATTAATCAATGTAACTTATAATTTTTCCATTTACATTTGCTCTAAAATTATGGTGATTTTAAAGAATATTACATTTTATTCAATCTAGCATCTAGCCCGAGTGGCTGTATTTCTTTAAAGTAGCTAGACAAACTGTAGCAATTTTAATGACATTATTTGAAGAATAGGGCAGTTTAAATATCACTTAATTTTAATTTTGCCTAAGTGGTGTTTTGAAATTTTTTTCTCTTAAGGTCTTTTCTATAAGTCTTGCTGAGGTAAGATATTTCCAGAGATTCAAGGTGCTAAAATAAGGAAAGAAATGTTTAGAAACCTTTGTGATACTTCAGGCTAATGGCTTTTAAAAAAAGGCTATGAATTGTATGTTAACATGGAAATAGTCACCTTTTGCTGGGCTCACTGTTGTTTGAGGCTGAAGGTGTAAATGCATTTGTGGATGACCTTCACCTTACATAATAATGTGGCATATGTCATAGATATGTGAAGAATATGACTGAATTTTTGGCATTACTGAGTTCACTGGTTGGATCAGGGCTTTCTAGGACTCCAGCCTCAAGGAGCTTTTCAGGAGAACTTTCATAGTATAAACATTGTCCTGTAGATAAAAGATCAAAACTATATTTCTGCTTGAGCACTCTTCTGAGAGAGTGTAGTTTACTTGGTCCAAGGTAGGTCCCATGTATCGATATTTTCTATAAATTCCGCGCATGATTTTATAGCCAGGATTGAAAACTATTGATCTAAGTCATTGACACTTTTCTGCTTCTCACTAAAGTGTCTGATGTGAACAAAGTTGAATAATTGTCCAAACAGGTAGTCCTAGGGTAGAAGATTCTTGCACTGGAGGTAGGGAAGTGGGGAGAGAGATATCTTGATGTAGCAAGACACAAACAAAAATCTGTAAGTACTATCAAGAGAAACCAAGCTTGTAGCTAGGAAAAGCATGAACATTTTAAGTCTAAAAATTAAGTTGTAGCAAAAATGGAAGCAAAAAGAAGTGAGGAGCCAAGAATGAGGCCAGTAGATCGTCTGGAAGAGATTCTTGGGACTGAGGTCAGCACTAACCTGGGAGTGGAGTTTCTCTCTCCCAGTGTTTTCTCGTGAATTTTGTGTAAGTGATGAAGTTACAGGCAAGTCAAATGCCACTGGTAATGTCCTGAGCTTCAGAAGTCAAAAAAGATTATGCTATGGCAAAAGAGTAGTGTAAGGAATGCATATAAACTGTTTGCACTTGGAAAAACATTTTTAAAGCACCTTTATCTCCTCTCTCTTCCCAAAGTTCATATAGAATGCCAGAAATCAGTGGACATATTTGAAATGGCCTCAAGAATAATTCTTACTCCCTCTCAGTTTCTCATTCTCTCCCTTAAATCCCTTATTCTAAAACAATATTTAAAAGCTGTTTTCTCTTACTCCACCTTATGTTTTACTTTTAATTTAATGTTTTAAAAATCTTCAGTACTGCTAAGCCATCCTTTCTCCTTCTGGAAGAGCAGCTGTGGCTTTGGAATGAGTCGGACTAGGTTGAATCTCACTTCTATCACTTACTAAATGCACTCCTTTGATTGGGTTACTTAGCCTCTCCCAGTTTCAGTGTTCTCATCTTTTAAATGAGAATAGATCATCTGTCTCTGTGGCTCTATTGATTATTGGAGGAAGTGCCTCATTCCATGCCTATATACAGCACCTACTAAAAAACACTAACCTTTACTTTGGCCGTTTGGAGAAAGATGAATACAAATGCCTAATGCTGCATGACAACTTAATGAAATCATCAGAGAAAGAACCAACCTAGGAGATATACATCAGTAGCAGTTAGTTTTGATTTAAACACTTTCTCATAAATTTTACCTAGTTCCTGTGTTCCAGAGAGTAAGTAAAGTTGGCATGGCTTGTGAGTTTGATGGATTATGCCCAACTTTTTCACAGTCTTTACACCCACCATTTGTGAGATGTAGATAGCATTTTACTTAGAGGAATGCAAAACTATGGGGAAATCATAGCCTTGACACTGCACAAACATATATGTTATTTCTTAATGTAGTTCAAAATACTAATGTGTGATTTTTTTTTTACCTGAGATTTTTGAGATAGCTTAAAATTTACAAAAGGTATTAAATCAATTTTCTCAGGCAGCAGGATGTAAAAGCCATTTTTACCCCCTTCTGATTAATGGAATTGGCTCTAGCTTGCAATAAGTGTCAAAGTTGCTATGTTTTAAAAAGTGTGTCTGTGGTTACTTAATACATTTGATTTTGTTAAGGGTGTCCTGTTCACATTTCAAGGTAATGATGGTGTCATATTATTTATGTAGCCTAGAATTCACAATAAGATGAGAAATAATTCATCACTTGTTTATTTATAAAGCCAATAGATATTTATTAAACTTTTGTTTATTTGTTTGTTTTTGTCCAGGCCTTGTGCTTCTAAGTGCTGTAGGTGCTGAGAAGATCTAGATACTGCTTTCAAGAGTTCTTAGTTCAGCAGACAAATACCAATACCATACAAGACAATATTTATACAGCTGCATCAATGTTTAGTGAAAAGAGGAGGGTACCAACATCAGGCACATCTGACTTAAATACTTAAATACTCTGTCAGGTACTAGCTGTATGCTCTTGGGGCAAAGAATAAGCCTCAGTAGTTAATAATACCTTCCTCTCAGAGTACAACTGAGGATGATCAGTAATGGATGTTCAAGGGCCTAGTACAGTGTCTGGCATGTAAAAGTATGAGGAAATCACTGTCATATTTAATACAATCATGCTGTTGGTTGGGGAAAATGGATGATATTACAGTTATTCACATTTTACAATGTAGTTGTCCAGATTCAAAGCAAGTAAAAAAACTTGTCTAAAGCTTCATAGTTTCTAAATGCTGATGTCTAGATTCAAAAAGCCTAATCTTCAGACTTCAGACTTGTACTCCATTCATTTGGACTCTTCTACAGTTTTTCTGGTTGGACCTTTAAGATGTTTTCTATTAGTCACTCAGATCTGTACATGTGATTTGGGGAACATGACAGAAACTTTTTCAGGAATGAGAAATATCTGTTTTTAAAAAGTATTAAGTAGGAAGGAGGGTCCTATTCTTGAGTTAAGAATTAAACATTTATGGCCAAGTTTGATGAACAGCTTTCTGGTATATTTTTGACAACTGATATATATTTACTGAGCAGAATGACAAGAAAGACCACCAGGAGTCCATTTGGATGAGCTCTGAGAAGTTTCTTTAGAGAACTCATTCTGGAGATTGAAAGATCCCTGGTCTGAACTTGACATGCTAAGAAGGACTTAGCTGTCTGGAATGGGAGTTAAGGAATTATGGATACACAGACGTATTTATTACTTTCATTTGCCTCACTTTGTCTAATGCCTGAAGGCAGGGGTACAAAAAACAAAAACTGGAAGGACAACTGCAGCAAGAATCCTTCAAACCTTATTGGGGTGGAGAGGTACAGAAAGCAAGTAGTACTGTGTAAATGTATGCATCTAAAAAGCAAGAGGCAACTTCCATTTTTACACCTTTCTTCCCAAATGGATTCCACCAAATTAGCGACAGTCCCAAGTGAGTATTAGGAGATGAGTTGGTTCCGGGGGGATTAGGCCAGAAGCTTTAAAATCCGATAGAGTAAAAGCAATGCTCAGTATGAACATCATTGCTTGTGAGCCTATTCCTGTGTTTCTCCAGGAATATTTGTTGGGGAGACTTTGAAAAAGGGGGCTCAACTTGTGAAGAGGGAAATTGGTAAAATTTGGGTGTTCCAGAAAATATAACTTGATCTGAATTCTCAGGTTATGTTGTCTTGGAATGTTTGAGTTACATGTATTGTTGTAAGAAAAACATTCCATTTACTGCAACCACTTTAAAATCTGAGCACATTGCACATGCTATAATATTTCTCGATCTGGTTTTAATATTTTCTATGCAAGAAATTATCTTGGACAGTAACTGGGCTACAGTCACTGTTCTTGATACCATCTCATGGTTTTCTCCACATGCGAGTCTACCTGTAAAATCTCCTTGCACCCCTGTAGTTACCTGTCCAAATCATATTCATTCTTCAAAGTCTAGTATCAGGTGCGTCCTTTGTCATGAAATTTTTATCATTCCCTGATCTGGAAAAGACAGCATGTTAGAGTGGGAAAGAAAACCCATCATGAAGTCCTTTGGTAGGGTAGGATTTGAATCTCTCACTGCTTGGAAGTCACTTTACCTGCCCAGCCTTTGCTTTCTTTAGTACCAATCGGAATGGGAAGACCACCTTCTTCACAGCATTGTTGCCAAAGTCAAATGAAATGATTTTAGAGAAAGTGTTTCAATTTGGGAATTATAGCTTTGTGGAAACTTGATGGCTAATGAAAAGAATATAAAATTTTTATGTCAGACAAAAAATAGTTACAAGTTTTTAATTTACTTATGACCTTAAGTTAACATATTTGTTTTTTTAACATGTAAAATAAAAACATAATACTGCTCTTATAGGGCAGTACAGGAATATAAATAAGATAATATATTGAAGACATATGCTCTGTGAGGAATATTCAGTAAATGTTAGTTTTGTTCAAGGAATCTGTCCTCTTTTTAAAGAGTCTGCCTTTTGGTGCTAATCCCTTATGCCTTTTGTTTGAGCTATTTATGTACTTTTCTCACTTCCTCTACAAAACTAAGATATCTCAGAACAAGGTGTATATGCGTTATTCATATTTGTAGCATTAACATCCTACAGCTTAATAAAACTAAATAATTATTTATTAATTGAGTGACTAAATGAAAGGATGAGTCAGAAAGTCAAATCCCTTGCCTGAGGGACTTTAAAACACTAGATGACTATTAAAGCAGTTTGTTGAGAGAGCGAGAAGAAGACAAGACATCATAATTGAAGGTGAAGCATGGAAACCGTGAAGTGGGAGCCACATGCCCATTGTGAGACTCATTTTGCTGCTCAGTAGAGCACATGCAACACAGAGAGAAAACAAGGACAAGGAGAATTTTGTGATTTCTGGTCCAAAGACAGTGCATGAAATACACTCATATAAAAATCTCTGGGAGTTTTTTAGGAATTAAATTGTGTGCATAACAGCAGAACAAACTTTTAAGTAACCTAAATGTCAGTTTCCCTTTTCTTACAGGCTATGCCTCTTCAGTGTATCTGAAAACAAAGAGATCTATACTATATGCACAGCTAACTTGTCCAGGAGAGTGCTCTTCCTCAGCATTGTGTGCCTCTGCATGTCACTCCAGCTCTGTGTTGAACTGGCAAGCTGGACACTACTGGAAACATCTGGGCATAGTTCCCTCCGTGGAAGTCTGGGTCCTAAGATTGGCCTCAACAGTGGGGAAAACATGGTGTTAACTTCTCAACTATTGACCTGTGATTTTATCTTTTATAATACCTCAATGCAGGCAGCATGTGGTTAGTTATCAGAGATTACTAAAAGTTGGGATAACCAAAGGATAATCAATTTTCACTGTGAAGAGAGGATTGATAGGTATATGTTAAGTATGACTTTTTCTCTATAATCAAAGAAAGGGGAATCGAGAAATTAAATCCTCACAGGATGTATCCAGTTTCTGACCTTGCTACTCTATTTTCATGTTTATACCTCTCTTAAATTCTCTCCTTCAAATCTCTGCTGTTCAGGCTATCTATTGCCACATAACAAACTACTCCAAAACTTTGAGACTTAAAATAACTATTTATTTTGTTCACAATTTTGTGGATAAGGAATTTAGAACTCACCTGGGAGTTCTGATCCATATAGGATTCACTTCCAAGATGACTTCTTCACTCACATGTCTGGCACCTCTGTATTCTTTATGATCTCTCTCTCTTCATGTGCATCTCATTTTCTAGGACATGTTCACCTGGCTTTCTTAGGTTTCTTTGCAGCATGGCAGTCTCAGGGTAGTCAGCTTCTTTTTTCCAGAGCTAGTATCCTAAGAAACAAGAAGCAGAAGCTACTATCTCTTAAGACCTGAACTTGGAAACTGGTATATCATGACTTCTGCCATATTCTATTGATCAAAAAAGTCATAGTGCCTTTACAGAACCAAGAACAGGAAATAGATACCTTGTTTATAGATGGAAGGAGGGTCAAAGAAATGGCAGGTCTTCTTAATCAATGCATTTACCATTTTATCATCTAGAAATCCTAAACCACAGAGTAACTAGGAGTCCCCCTTCTCTTCTGCCTTTCTGATAATACCTTTAGCAATGTTTGAGTTATTCATTTAAGTCAGTTCTTTAGTTATAAATTTGCCTTTTTATCCTCCTGATTGTCCAGCAGGTAAATATTGACACAGACACAGACACAGGCATATAGGTACACCTTTCCAAGGCATACATTATTTTTCTATGATAGCAAATTTTAAATCTATAAAGAGAATAAAATATCTGACACCTTTCAATTACAAGGCTCTTCTTTCACAATGGAATTATTTCATATTTTCATGGGAAACAATATTTTTACTTTTCTTAATTCTATCTTTATCTCTACTTTACCTGTCTTTTTATATTATGTTCTCTCAGTTTGAAAATAAATTAGACCTTTGCTAAACCAAATATATCTTAATATCCAAGGTTTTGGAAAAATGAAAAAAAGGAAGGAAGGAAAAAATAGACCAAATAAAAACTTTGGAATTACTATAAAACATGTTTAATTAGATGTAGCTAAAGACTCTTATGTTTGTGTTTTGGGAAGATAAGTCATGATTTTGTCATTTTTTAATATAAAACTTATATTACTAACATTTTGTATCTGGTACAGGCGGATTAATACATATATTGAAAAATCAAATGACTTAAGAGCTCAAAAAAACTTTGGAAATGTTTAGCCCAGTATTTTTCAAACTTTTAAAAAATGAACGTCATTATTTACCCCAAATTTATTTCCCAATTAAATAAAATTGGCTCTAAATATATAAAATATATAAAAGCAGAGCTACTATGCTTTAAATTGAAGAAGCAGGAGTTGTGGTACCCCAGCCATTACCCCTTTACTGCCACTCTTCCCTTCTTTAATTTTGAGGAGCTTTCAAGAAAAACTAAAAAATCAGTGAAACTCATCCCACCCTGCTCATCATGCAGAAGAATCTGAGTCCAATTTGAGTAAATGATTTGCCCATGGCTAGCTAATAATAAATGCTCAGAGATAACACATATTGTTTGATTAACTTGGACCAGGCATTCTTGTAAGCACTTGGCATCTTTTAAAGCCTCTGAGTCCACATCAACTCTCTGATGTAGGCACTGTCATTATCCTCTTCTTATAGATGAGGAAACATGTCAGAGAGTTAAAGTGAATAGAAGCAAAATAAGAGGAAAACTCAGGTCTCCCTAACCCTTGGGACAATGCTCTTGACACTCCAAAATTCTGCCTCTTTCAAAACCACCTTCAAAACCACCCTATAATTAGGACTGAATTTTAGCATCAGCAAAAGCACACAATTTCATTTTTAGTACTCTGTTTTCTTAGATTCTTTCCACGGACTTAACAAGTCATTTAGAAGCCAGAGAACCTTAAAACTTTGACATTCCCACATGCCCTAGGATTTAAGTGAAGCTCCAGGCTGCTATAGGCCACATGTACTAGAGAAGCTTCTTCAAACTTGGCTGTCACTGGGAACGTAGGTGTGTGAAGGCCTGGAGTAAATAATGGTGAAAAGAAGAATTAGGAAACCCTCTTTAGTATCAATTTACAGAATTGTGTATGGCTTGTGATAACTGGAAAACAATTTATCTTTTTCCTTCTATTTCTCTAGGGATTGAGACTGTCTACAACTATATCTTGATATTTCTCTTGTGTATTGCAGGACCGGAATACATATTTGCTGAACTAGTGGACAAATTGGCAGCATTATATCTTTCTCTAATTAACCAAGTGACCTAAAGCCAAACAGCTTTTCTCTCCCTTTCTCCCCAGCCTGCCTTGCTATTAATGGCATAAGGGCAAGCTGCAGAGTGATGGGGACAGCTGTCTGTAAATTACAATTAAGGGGTAGAGGAGAGGCCTGGGATGTCTGAATAACACAGAAATTGGATAATCCACTTGTGGTTAATTGAGAACAAGATTTAATTAACACATTTGTACAAGAAAAACTAAAATTCAGTGAATACACCTTACCCTCCTCGTAATGCGGAAGAATCTGAGTCCAATTTGAGTAAATGGCTTGCCCATGGCTAACTAATAATAAATACTCAGAGGTACCATATATTGTGTGATTAACCTGAACAAGGCACCCTACTAAGGAGTTCGCCTGAAAATTCTAATTTAAAATCAAGAAGAAATTATGCAACTCTGATGCACAGTGCCTAAAATATGTTTCTAGGTGAATCAAGTTTTTTTAAGTTGGGTCAATATGAGTAAGAGTGATTAATTTTCAATCTGAAGTCAGATGGGTAGCTGGGAAGAAGATGGCATTTGAAAGGCTAAGCTGGGTAAAGACTTGAAGTTTACCGAACTCAATTTAAAACAGAAGGTTCAGATCTTGTGAATTCTGACACATGCATATATGGAAAGAAGGAAACACACTTTTTAAATACCACTATTTTAGGTAGCATAAAGTCTTTAGCTCAAACTTTTAATACCCAATTTAGTCGGCTGTACAAATGATAGTTCTATCTCCTGGGGTGGCCTATAAAAGTGAATATTTGTTCTACATTTTAAGATCCTCAAATTGAAAGTGCTGTGTAAACACTGGGCCAGATTAGCTCACCATGTGTCTCCCTGTGTGCACAGAGCTTTCACTGATTTCAACGGGTGGAATGTGGTGGGAGAATCTGGCTCATTATTAGTTTTCCTATTTTGATTTGATCAACTGTTGTCAATTACAGACATTGGTAATTACCCACAGAAAAAGAGAGGAGGGAGAAAAAAACTTGCTATCATAATATTTATCTTATCAGTTATGGTATTTTCCTATATTGAAAAAAAATATTGTGATGAATTGTGTAACACAGCAAGTACTGATTTTACAGTGCCCTTGACTTGAGTGTATTTTCATGCAGATTTTTAAATTTCTCAAATAAAATCCACATGACTGTAGAGTAGTGCTGCTTCACTTATCATCATGCCCTGTTAATCCTCCTTTTCACCCCCACTCCTCACTCAAATTTGACCCTTTAGATTCTGCCACCTCTACCAACCTGACAGTCCAGACCACTGATGTCCAAACACTTTCTGGGATGAGGGAAGTGTTTTGCATCTGAACTGTCTAATGCAGTGGACAAGTGCCACATGTAGCCATTGAGCACTTGAAATGTAGCTAGTGTGTGTGGGAAATTGAATTTTTAATTTACTTTATTTTTAATTAATTTAAATTTAAATAGCCACATGTAGCATTTTTTAAGTACTGTAAAAATTCTTATGCCTTAATTATTGTTGATAGCCTGTTGACTGTCTTCTTACTGACTGGCAGGGCATTTGTCCTCAGTACCTCATATACAACAGCCAATTAATAGATTTTAAGTTCTGCTTTCATCAGGACATTCCATACCCAGAAATTTGTGGTGGTTTCATGTACTCTACCTACTACAATAATCTGTAAAGTATATCTTAAATCTGAATGCTCAAAGGAATCATTTGGGGAGACAACTTATGGTATATGATTAATCAGGTCCAAGTAGGGCCTGGGAAACTGATTCTGATGCAGCCAATTTTAAGAATCACTAATCTAGTATCTGATGTAGCCAACTTTAAGAATCACTAACCTAGTATCTCCACTTTTCTACACCTACTCTGTTTACATCTAGATAAATCCAGGAATATGTCTTATTTGGAATATTGTAATCCTTTCATTTTTATCCCTATCTCTTTTCTTGCCATTCCTCCCCTTCCACTCACAATCCATTCTCCAAATAACAGCTGAAGTGATCTTTCTATAATTTATAGTAGAACAAGTTATTCCAACAGTCCAAACCCTCTAAAGCCTCCCCACTGATAGAGAATGAACTGGAAGTTTTCCATGCTCATGAACTATAAAGGTCTATATGATAGGTTTCCCACCAACAATATAAACATTATTATTCATTATTATTATTTATTATTTTAAAAACACTTGCCCTGTTTTCTAATGAATTTTCCTTCTTTGAATACGATGGTTTCTTCCCATCTGAAAGCCTTTGACTTGCTGTTTTTTCTGCTTGGATAATGCTGCCCTAAGATCCTCAAAAACCACCCCTTCTCATTCTTCACATCTCAGCTCATGTATTGTCTCAGAAAGATATTTCTTGTTTACATTATCTACTGCCTCTGCTATTATTTTCTACACGCAACATCTTTTATGTTTACGAGCACTTATTATTATCAGATATTATGTTTTATCAATTTATGTGTTTACATTAGTGTGTGTATTACTTATCTTCTACTACTTGGAAATAGGTTACCTAAGAAAAAGGATTTTATCTCTCTAGTTTTAATGCTCAAGTTTTAAAATCTTCTTAGTTCACATTATCCTTAACCTTCTCCTCAAACACAATGGTTTACAAAATGAAATTTTGAGACTAGCAACATTAACATTACCTGGAAACATGTTTGAAATGCAATTCTATGGCCTCACCCAGACCTAAGGAATTAAAAACTGGGGGTAGAGGCAAGTAATTTGTATTTTAGCAAGCCTTCCAGGTGATTCTGATGATGCTAAAGTTTGTGAATGATTGCTCTGAAATATATATTCAGTATCATAAAATTCAGCAATTAATTTTTATTAAAAATTAACTTCTTCTTATGAAGTAAGTTAATTTTCCTTTCGAAAGTTATTTGAAGATGCACTCTGAAATGTTTTCTTTACTTTCCTGAGACTGGGACATGTCAGATTCTATTGTATGCAGCCAAAGCATCATTGAGTGTCCATGGGGCACCAAATGCTTGATATCAGAAACATATTTCATTTATTAAACTGGTCTGTTTTCCCCACATAGCTCTAGTTCATTACTGATCCACGTTCTATGCATGCTTGTGACAGTATATTAAAAGTTCCCAGGGATATTTTTTAACTGACATTTTGGTTATTTGTTTCTATAGACATTACATTCTGGTCTGAGAATGTGAATGCATAACTTTGGCTGCTTTACATTTGTTGAAAGTGTCAAAAAGGGCTCAGTAAACAATTAAATGATTGCCTGTGATTTCAGTCACCTTTGGTGCATCTTGATGGAGTTTGCTAATGTGTAAAATAAGAAATAAGTAATTATCCTAGTTTCTTTGTTGTGCTCTTAGCTGGCCACACATAATGAGAAAATGGAAGAATTGTTCTAGGTAAGTATGTTTGATTCTAAAAGTAATGAAAGAAGAAAAATACCTGGAAGAGAGACAATATAAAATACAATATATTACAATGCCTCTATACATATTGCTTTCCCCCTTTTAATGCTTAATACACTTGAATGTAACAAAATAATTCAAACCAGCTTAAACCAAAGGGAGCATTTATTGGCTCATTTATATGAAAAGCCCAGGGATATCCAGCTTTAGACACCGCTTGACACAGTAGCTCAAATGAGGTTATCTGTCAGTCTTTCTGTTATCTCTCAGTTCTACTTTCCTCCATGCTAACTTAATTTCTAGGCTTCACATAGTGGCAAGATTATTGACCTTAGCTGCGGATATACTTTTTCCTTAATTTAGGACCAGCAGAGAAGTAATGTTTGTTCTTTCAAAAGTTAAAACAAAAATTCTATCCTTACTATAATTGGCCTGAATTCTATCATGAGCCTGCTTCTGAAGCACTCACTATGGATAAGCATACCACACATTTAGTCGCCCAAGGATAGATAATGTACCCACTTCTGGACTAGTGATTAGAGTCAGTTTTACCAAACCAAATATTTAATTATAGGGAAAGAGCAGTATTCAGGAGGAATTTTAAAGAATTGGTATCAAAAGAATAGAGAGTAGATTTTAGTACACCAAAATAAATATGTAAATAAATAAATAAAACAAACATATATCTTTCAAACTTTGAGTGTATGATTCTAAATTCAAAATTATTTTTTCTTAGCACTTTGATGATATTACTTGTCTTTACTTACAGAACTGGTGATGAAAAGTCTGTTGTTACCTTGATTTTTATTGTATAAAAGTTAATATCACATCTAAAACATTTTAGGATGATTTTACTAAACAGTCTATTTTTCCCACTTAGCTACAGTAAATCTACACATGATAGATCCTGTCAGATTGATTAAAGATATATGCCCTTTATTCAGGACATTTTCTTCTATCATTTATTTAATTGGCTATTTTCTTTCTACCATTTTCTCATTCTCCTATTAACTTTTCTATAACTCAATATAATAAGATAAGAAACTTCTGAATTTATATTCCATTTCTCTGAACTTATCTCTCATAATTTCTTTATGATTCGATATTTGTGCTACATTCTGGTATAACAACAAAATCTTCCCACTCATTTATTTATTCTGTTGTGCCATTCTGTCATTTTGTTAATGTGCCTTCATCTATTATCATTTTTTAATTTTGGCAATCACATTTGTCATTTTCAGAGTAAAAAATTAGTTACTTTTTAAAGTAGTATTAGTATTCTATACTATTCTTTGAACTTTTACAAGTAGGAAAAGATAATTGCTCCCAACCCTAACATCTAGAGCAAGCCAGATAATCTACAGAATTGCTGTGGTTTTGTTTGTTTGTTTTAACCATAAGGGAGTGATAAAAATAAATGAAATTCTATAAAGCGATACTTCTTGGCAGAGTATAGAAGCATAGCTTCTTTTATCCATACTGGAGCTGTGGGAGGGAAGAAATTTATTATAGATGGGTGTAAGGAGAAACGGCTAAATTTTTAACAAACGATTATTAGTCATGTGTGGGATGGAATTATGAATAATAACTATACACAGATTATTAGTCTGCACCTATCTATCAACTCTTCTATGAGCCCTCAACAAGTGCATGGATTATATACTGAAACCTGAAGTGGGTCACATTTCAGGCATATTGAGGATTTACCAAATGTAAGGCTGTGGCCACTTGAAGGGTGGGTATAGAACAAGATAATTGAGAGAAATCCCTCCAAGGTAATCCACATCTTCACCAAGTGCTGAAACTAGGAGGAAGTCAGTAGAGCAGAGAGAGATCTCACAAAGCATAGAAAAAGACCTCTCATGGTTTAGAAAGCTTATAACTAAACAATAAATCACAAAAAGATCACCTAAGGCTCAGATTCCAAGTCCTGATTAATGGAAAGTCCAGACTCTTTTTCCAAAATATTTAAAACCAGAAACAAAGGGAGGCTAAATAAACTGCAGGGAAGCTCAGATTTGACTCAACTACAGATTACAGTAGCGTAAATCTCAACACTAATGCCTAAGAAGAAAAGGGCATGCTTTATACTGAGAGTAAATCTTATTTCTTTAATTTTTTTCACTAAATGACTTGTATGTAATCAAAAGTTAAAAGATGCACAAAGAAGCAGGAAAATGTGACCCATGAAAGAGAGGAAGGAATCAATGACAGCATGCTCAGAGATGGACCAGCTATTGTAATTGTCAGATAGAAACATCAAAAAAAAAAAAAAAACTGAGTATAAACATTAGGGCCTAGAGAAAATTTTGTGCAAAGAAATGGGTAATTTCACTAGAGAATAAAAGTATAAAAAGTGAAATACATATATACATTCATAAGAAACAAAGCATACATTGACAGAATTAACAAAGAGTAGACTGGACATAAAGAGGAAAGAATCAGAGAATTTGAAGATGGGTCAGTAGAAAATTGTCAAATAAATGTTAAAAAGTAAAAAAAAAAAAAAAAAAAAAAAAAAAAAAAGGAACAGAGCATGTGATGCCTGTGTTTGGAGTCCCAGAAATATGTACTTAGAGTTCCAGAGGAGAAAAGATTAAGAGAATAATCTGTTAAATAATATATGAAATAATATATTAAATCTATTAATAGAATAATAATAGAACAGAATAAATATTTTGATATTATGACCACAGTCAATACATTATCAATTCACAAGAATTTTAAAAAGTCCTAAACATAATAAATACTAAGAAAACCATATGTTCAAACTGCTGAAAACCAAACATAAAAGGGAAATTTAAAGGTCAATTTGAGAAGAAAAAATAAAATAGAGGAAAGAAATGATACCGACAGCTGGTTTCTTATCACAAAAGTGGAGACCAGAATAAAATGAAATTGCATTTTTAAAGTGTTAAAAAATTAACTATCAGGACAAAATTCTATACTCAGCAAAAATATCCTTCAAAAATAAAGATGGAATAAATAGATTTCAAACAGACAAAAGGTGAAAGAAATCTTTCAACAGATCTTCTCTACAATAAACAGTAGAGTTTTTCTAGCTATAAGGTCTCCACCCAAGCAAGTGTCTTGAGAATTGCTTGGTGTGGAACTCTGCCCCGCCCCCCCTACACACACACACATTTTGTGACCAAAAATATCAGAACTGAAGTATTCTATAAGTTGTGAATAGAGTGTTAGAATAGAGGAGAAACACAGGAGGAATGTTTTCCCTCTGCACAAATTCAGGTAGCAAAAATTGATAAAATGAAAAAGACAAATAGAACAAATTCACAAATATAATGAGATTTTAACACCTTTCTGTCAGTGTAGTAGCTAGAATGAATCATTTCAAGGAAGTGAGTAAACTTATATGGAAATTTAAAGAACCTAGACTATATCAAACAATCCTGAAAAAAATAAAATGGCAAATTTTATATTATTTGTTTTCAAAACACTATACTTACAATAAAGCTAAAATCACAAAGACAGTACAATATTGGCTACTTGTTTATAAACAAGTAGTGAGCCCAGAAATGGGCTTATATATACATGATTAATTTTTGAACATGGTACCAAGTAAAATACATACTCATACCCACTAGAATTACTAAAATAAAAGTGATTGACAATACTAAGTGTTGGTTAGAATATGGGACTAACAAATCTAATACACTGCCAGTTGGAGTGTAAAATTGTACAGATACTTATGAGAACTGTTTGGCATTTTTTTAAATAGGGTTAAACATTTATCTACCATATGGTCCTTAAATTTCATTCTTACCCAAAAATACTTGTACAAGAATGCTCTTTTCATAATAGCCCCAAACTGGAAACAAGCCAAATATCCTTCAACAGGAGAATAGATCAAGAATATATGTTATAATTATACAACAGACTACAATTTGTCAACTAAAAAAGTACACAACATAGATGAATGTCAAAAATATTGGCTGATTGAAAGAATATAAATATCTACTTTATGATTCAATTTATATAAAATCAAGTACAGATGAAATTACTTTATGGTAATTTAAAACAGAAGTTGTTGTCTATGATGAAGAAATTGAACAGTGAAAGAGAAAACTTCCTGAAATGATATAAATGTTTCAAATTTTGTTTTGGAGTGTTAGTTACACAAGTGTATACAATTATTAAAATTCATCAAACTGAACCCGTAAGATCTAGGCATTTATTTATGGAAAATATACTTTAATTAAAAATATATATTCTTTTGGTGGGAGGAGTCTCTTGTTTGCTCTGTTAAGTTTGTTTCCTCAGGTATTCTAATTCTTAGTTTGGTGCTTTTATTTCATGGAGTTGGTTTTCTTGAAATATTTCATGATTCATGGTTGGATGTTATCTTTGTATGAGAAAGTCCTTATTTACCTATCTGTAGGTGTGGTTCTGTTCATTGTAGCCTGCCTTGAGGATGATGGTAAGAGACACGCTATTGGTGGTATATTACTAGTAGCTCATTTTCTCAACATTGAGAATCTCTTTTTCTACTGACGGTGGGGATCCTGCAGTACCTCCTTGGTTCATGCTCACACACTCAAAGCTGTAGCCTTCCAAAGATCTCTGGTGTTGGTGTGTGTGTGTGTTGTTGTTATTGTTGTTGTTGTTGTTGTTGTTGAGGGCAGGGGGTGATTGGTTAATTGGTTAAATTTCTCCAAATGTGTTTATATAACAAATCATCCCGATGGTTACTTCAGCTCTCTGGGTGTGGAGCAACTTCGAAGCTCTTTCTACATTTAGTGATAGTTTTCTGTGCTTGTTTATTTCAACTGTTTTTCATTTGGAGATTTTCTAAAATTTCTGGCTCAAATTTAACTCTCTTTTGCTGTTCCAGTGCTGTTAATGAACTTACAATTAAAGGAAATGGGTGTGTTTTCTGTTATTTGTGATTTGGGTTGGGACTTAGAGACAAACACATTTGCTCTATTTGCCATCTTGATCTAATTTCCCAAGTCACTTTTAATTAGCAGCTGTGTTGCTACTTTACATACTGATATAGCCTAGTGCCTCTCATTACCACTTTTATGTGTCCCTGTAAAATGGTCTATTGATCTGGCAGTGACCTGGGCCCTTAGTACTTGTAAGGTATTCTACAAGTTCACAAAGGTAGACAATGGATTGATCTCTAAGGAACAGGCAGTTCTGAGGAGTAAGAAAATTACTTCAACATGCCCGGGCTTGCAAGAAATGGGATTGAAATTTCAGAATCTCCAAATGAAGATTTGACTCAATAGCCAAGCAACCTCAAACTGAGTAAGTAGAAGAGCCCTACTCAACAATGCCTAAAGTCTCCCTACGCAATCTGGCCCCTGACTATTTATCTCTCTAATGTTGACCTAACACTTTACAAGGCTGTGTCTATAAATGAAGAATGTGTCTGTACACTAAAGTCAAGTGCTATTTTCTGAGGATACTATGATTTCCATTTGATTTTCTTGCTGATCAAAGCAGATGGAAATGATTTTCTTTCATTGTTTGTTTTCATGTTAAAAACAAATACTTATTGCCAAAAATGAGGATTGAAGTACCACAGTTTCCCTCACAGGTGTTTCTTCGATGTAGCCCAGAGTCTTCAGAACCTTAGATAGTTCAAATCCATAGGAAGCTAATAGTGAAAGCAGCATTTGCTCATTTTTCCCTCCCCCATAATACATAGGTTGTTTGTAACATGGAGAGCAGATGTAATATTGAATTCACGATGGGTTCAAGTCTATGGACGACCTTATCATGTCACAGGGCAGGAAGCAGAATGAAGCACAGAATAATTTGGCAACTTAGGTTTATTTTTAAAATAATACAGAAAAGATTTTATAAAAATCTAAAGCTTCAACAATGCCATTTGAAGAAAGACTACACTGGATAGTAAGACAAATTGACATTAAAGCAATTATTTTTTATCAAGCAGAATTTTGATGTATTTACAGTTTCCAAAAAGTAGTATAATAGACTTTTGAATTCATTAAGAAAATATTCATTGTAAAAGAGTTAAAAACCCCATAATTCCACAATCTAGAGGTCAACATCTAAACATTGTAGTTTTCCTGTCTAGATATACTGTTGTGTTGTAAAGATCATATACTGTAATTTTATCAGCAGATTTTTTTATTTAATATTTTATTTTCTAAAACATATTTTATTGACATTAGATTCATTAATATGGATCCTGCAGTATTAATGTATCTTTGTCCCTTCTACTGAACAATTCATTTTTCTCTTTTCTATTTCAAATTACAGTGCAACCAAAATCTTTGCAAATAAACACATGGGTAATTCTGATTATTTCCTAGAAGTAATTTCTGTGAAGGAAAATGAACCACTCCAGAAGAGGTTGTATAAATGACCTAGTTGTAGCTTCCACCTTCTACTTTATTACCAAGATTCTGCTATCTGAGGAGCTGGGTATTTCTTTATTTCTTCATCAATCCTAATGGCGTTTCCCTGGAAGTTGAAGAGGATGATCATTCTTTGATCACGAATAGTTGCATGCCCTTACTGGAACCTCCAAACAAGTTTCTAAGATTCATTTGTATGATTTAAACACTTTTTTTAGGCTTTTAATAACTGTAATTGTTTCTAGAAATGTTGCTTCAATTTATACTCCCACAAGTGTAATTGCAACCATTACTGGATATTAGATATCTTTAGAAATTTTGATAATGAAACATTTAAAAAAGTGGCATAAATATTCTCATTTTAATTTGCATTTATTTGTCTGTAAAAAATTACTAGCTATTTCTATTTCTTCTTTCGTGAAATATATATTGATGTCATTCATCTGTTTATGCTTTAAGTGATTTACCTTTTATCTGTGTGCAATTCAGATTAATCAAAAAGATGTACAAATTGGCCCAGAACATTTTAACAAACCATGTTTGCTAAAAATGTTCTAATTTAAAATAGTTTAAAATTTGTTTTTTATTTTATGAAATATATATATATATATATATATATATATATTTCATCTTAGGACTCATCAATCTCTAAATTATTTGGTCAAGTGTATTTTCTTTTTGATTGCTTTTAATATTAGCTAGCATTCAAATTATTAAATTTTTAATCTAGTATTTTTCATGTCACAAATATGGCTAATATCAGTTGTGTTGGGTGTTTTAGTAAATTAAGTATGTTCAGGTGCACAAATGTAATGTTTATTTCTAGTTTCTTCAAAGAATATCTCATAATATATTCCCTGCTATTTACAATTAACTTTCCTCAAATACAATTTCAAAATATTTTACATGCAATTATCATTTGGTAGTGATTAAAGATCCACATTCAATTTTTGAAGACTTGATACGATTCTTTTCTTCTCCTATAGCTTCTATTCCTAGAATTTTGTAATGTTAACAGATAGACCATCCAAAATCAGTTTTATCTTAGGACTCATCAAACTCCAAATTATTTGGTTTGAAGTTACCAGACTAGGTTCAGCAAATAGGTTTGGAGGATGGGATCTGATTTTGGAATTCTAGGTGCTGAGTTATTTTTCACCCAGAGTGGATGTGATGCTATTCATTTTTTCATTTCAAACAAACTAGTCCAGTTGTACCCATGGATCCATCATCAAACACAGCTCAGATTTCAGCCTTAACTTATCTAAATATAGGCTCACTGTGAGTGACAAGGTCCTGGTAAATGGCATTCTCTGCCATCCTCTTTGATATTGCTTCTAGTAGGATGACTCATGGCTCTGCTTTCCCTAGAAAATGTTTAATTACACTAGGGACTTTTCATTGAGTAAAAGCATCATTGACAGATCAGCTGCCACCCTGACAACTTGGATTGTTATTCTGCTGTCAAATGATCACACAGTATTTACTTTTCTAACACTGACCATCTGAAGAGTATTTCAACTGGATATCTATGCAGTCTGATGCTGTCAGGTAGAAAAACAATTGAAAATTTAGAAATATAGATGGAGATGTCTTGGTTTTTTTGTAGGATTCCATTAAACTCTCAACATTAAAAAGCTTGGATATTTTGTGTGTCATAAACTTCTGAAGAGTATAAAAAAACTTTACCTCTTTTGATTTTACATTTTATTGAGCTCACAAAAGCATATAAAAACGTAGCTTTGATATGATACCCACTTGATATATTTTGCAATGTAATTACAATACCTTGAGACATAGGTCTCATTAAAGAAACAGTGTCCTTTAGTTCCATTGATGATTGCTCCTTTTAGTGACACATGCTATGAAGCCACTAAATTTTGTACTTACATTTTCATTCGAAAGGTTACCTCACAGCTTGATATGGTCATGAAATCTTCATTTTAGCCTTTAGTGCAGATATTTGTTGTAAAGTGATCTTTCTTTGCCTTGAGTGACTTTCACATCTTCGCTTGCCACTTGAGGACTCATGCATTTGGAGCATACACTGAGCTGAGAAGTGATCCCAGGAGGATTACATTTATCCTGTGCATGTTTTCAGAGAAGTCAGAATGCTTACCTGCACAGAGATGGGGCTTTTTTATTTATAGGTTTTATGATTGATAAGGCTGAGGCTGCTCCACTTAGTTCCTCTTGTATTTTCATGGATGAAGAGAACTTCAGGGAGTAAGTTTAAAAAATTATGTAAATCTTTCAGCAAGAAAACTGCCTTCTCCTTCAGTCTTTCCTAATTTTTCCTACCCATCAGCTCCTCACATTCTGTTCCTCTCACTTTTGAAAACCAGAGGTGTAGACAAAATTATGCTCCAGATTTTTCTTGATTCTTGAAAATCAGTTCAAGTGAATAAAGATCTGTGATCAGCATTTGAAGATCAGGTCAGCCAGTGATTGGTGGTTACTCAAGCTGTGCCTTGAGGTCATTCAGCTCATGGGTTTAAATTTTTGCCCTTAGACACCTCCTGTCCATCAGGACTTTGGACCAAAAGCTCTTGCTTGCTTCCTCAAGTCTAAATGGGAGGTGGATATTATACCACTCTCTCTGGAACAAATTCCAAAGTTGAAAAGTTGGTCAGCTGAGAGTTTACCCCTACCAAAAGCTGGGATCCAGTTTGCTTGAATGAGCCCCAGGAACCCACAAGGCCACTGATTTTTTGTCTTCTCTCTCTAACCTCACCCTGGACCCATTAGGACTTTATGGATCCTAGGCACTTTTGTCTTCATGGACACTTTTTCCCTAAAAAAGATAAATAAATAAACATTTGTTTTATAGCTATATTGATATAAAGACAAACATAATCCAGTCTGTATTCATTATGACATAGTTATTACTACTATATTTATTTGTTTTTCTTCTGACTTCAAGAGAAATTAAAATGAATAAACTTTCAAGGTCCCATAAAGGTATCATGGGCCCCAGGCACTGTGCCTACTGAACAAGTAGGCCCTGTCCTCATATATTTGATAGAATACAGTGTTCTTTGTTCCATCATTTGGGCTATTAGCCCTTCTCTAATATTATTCCCAGATTCTGCTCAAATCATGCAAAGCATTTCATGTGGAATGCTACCATGATAATCAGCTGCCAACTGACGATGTATTTCATTGGGAAAGATCACCCAGAACCATGGCTCGGCTATCTATCTTTAAGCATTGCTAAGAACCTCCAATTTCTTACTCAGACATTCAATCTCCCTTAGATGCTATCACAGGCCTGGAGTACACTTGAATTATATGAGCTCTATTATTTGTACCATTAAATTATTTTCCAAAGAGGGCAATCCTACACACAGTCTTTCTTGAGCTTGACTTTCTTCTCTCCCTCTCTCTTTCATTGGCATTGCAGCATACCTTACTGAAGAGTCTAATAGTTACTCTCTAACTGCGGCAAGATGACATAGGCAAGACAAGAGTGATATTATGAACAAATTCTGTATCTTAGAAAATAATTCTATTCTTTGTGCAATTTAAACTGAGTTAGAGCTTTGGGTTTCACTGTGCTCTTCCTCCTACTTCCCCTTCACTACTCAGTTTTCTGAAGAGTTGTTTACTTCACCTATAGCCACTTTTGTTCATGTAATTAATCCAGCAAACACTCAATGAAGGCCTTCTTTGTCCCAGAAGTGTTCCCATGTGCTTCTTTATGGACCACAGATTCTAAGAGAGCAGGTTCTCTGGAATGATGGGATCGAAATCAGAGTTCAATACTTATTGTTTTTTTTTTTGTCTTTGTTTATATTATTTATAGAATAGAAATAATATATGCTTTTTAAAAAATACTCAGATCGTAGGTAAGGATAAGAATACAGACTGAGAATTTTGTATTATCTTTCTAAATCCACTAGTTGTATTTCTCCAAAGGCAGTGGTCTTCAAACTTCTTTCTTGTCCTTTTCTCTGTTGCTGTCACAATTTTGGATTGCTCCTTCACTCTGAAACATTTTTTTGTCCTTCAGCTGTTGTGACGCTACTTTAAATTTTTTCTTATTTTTCCCTTTCTGAGAATTTTTCCTATCAATTTTGTTAACCCTCAAATTTTGTCCTTGAGATTTCTCTTTGTGATTTGTCTCTTATAATATTTTTAAACGGGTCTTTGAGTTAAAGAATATGGAGGAATTACACTTATAAATGTTATCTCTAATGCCTTGGAAAGAACTTATTTTTGTTCATTTGTGTATTTTTCCATTTTATAAATCTAAGGTCTTTGTGACCCTAAAGGTATTCCTTTGCATTTAAAAATGTACTTATAAACTTTGAACCAAAGAGCTCAGATATTTGGCTTCTTTTTGCCATGTAATTTCCAGGCCAATTTTCATCTGGGAGTTGAGAAATTATTCCACTATACATACAGTAGTTGCTGATGTCTTTCATTTGCCCCTGGAGATACCCTTTCCCTTCAGTCTTCAATTGCCCTTGCCCCAGGAGGCAAAGACTACACCAAAGAGCTTTCTTACCTATTAGCACTTGAATTTGGTCAATGGGGAGTCCCAGGTGTTGGAAAAAAGGAGAAATGTGAAATTTATTTATTTATTCCCCAGTATCCTCCTTGCCAGTTGGTATTGGTGTGCCTTGGCCCTCTCTTGAAGACTACCGCTTACATACCTTGCAGCCTACAACTTGTAGTTCTCCCTCCAGGTTTTAGTAACTGATTTTTTTTCCTGACCCTTTGCAGCCTGAAGTTTTTAAGTGTGGATGTGAACCCCTTCCTGTTTTTCTTAAGCTTATCCCACACTTTAATAAATGCTAGTCTCTTTATTAAATTCTCCTTAATTAGACAGTTTGTATGTGTCATTTTTTTTTCTTGTCAGGGCATTAATTAATATACCCAAAATGTATTGAAGATATTTAGGGGGAAATTTTTAAAGTTCTTCTTTCTCTTACAACATAGATTTCATTTGCTGTTTGTTTTAAATTCTCTTAACTATAATTGCTTCATGATCTGCCTGCCGAATTCTCTGCTATGATATGAGCAGCATTCCACTAAGGTGATGTTGGCATAGAAAGATTTTATTCTCTATTTACTTCAGAAATCTTTTCCTTGCTAGCATCTGAGGTAAAAATACCTCTCCCATTACAAAGCTCCAGAGCATTTCCTGTGTAACATCACTAAATATCTTCCTGGCAAAAACATCTCAGGATGAAACTGTTTAACCACCTCATACCCAAAACAGAGTCAGCTAAAATAGCATCTTGAATTGGGAAACCTACTGTGACATGGACACTGACCATCTGTTTCCCTTTCACTTTTTATAATTAAAGCAATTTTTTTCTCTTTTTTTTCCATAAAGATCTGGGGTTCGAGGAGACACTCTTGTCATCTCTCATTTACAAGGAAAATTATGTCATGTTTTATGTTTGTTAGTTAAAAGCAGGAAAAACTTTGCATATTAAAGTTCTCTAGCAAAAATGCTTTAATTTCTATAATATTTAAATGCTTCTTCTGAAATGTCTCATAATTTTTAAATTAGTGTTCATCTTTTTCATTTTAAATCAGATTTAATTATGAAAATACATTTTCCTCTCTACATATATCAAAAGCCTCTTTTAACCTCTTGTTGACAGAGAAATTTGAAATAGGTTGTATTTATTTATTCATATTATATATTATTTTATATATTTATTTTCTGTATTATATATTTGTTTATGTACTTATATAGAATATAGTCTATATATTCTCTCTAGGTTTAGACTTCTTAATTATTAATTTGAATCTTCTTGTAAAGTGTTTTAGTAAAATGGTCAATCAATAATCAGGTTTCTAGATGGAAGGTTTGTGGCTGTTAAAAAATTTGTTCTTATGTTTAAGAAACCTCTACATTTCTCTGCAGCCCTTATAGTGACTTCATGCATAAATGGGATAACCTTTAGTTGATTAAAATATTTCATTAGTCTGAACATATCTCTTTTGACCTTGTCAAACAATTGAGGTGTTAATTTCCTTTCTCTGCTCCTTTAATCATCGATTAAGGGATAGTCAATAAATTATGTGACTTGGAGGAATGCAGTGAAAGGAATTTTTAATGCTAACTGGCACACAAAAGAGTGTTGTTTTTCTAACTGCCATGATCTTTTATTCCTATGACGTTTAGAATTGAGTTTTAAGTAGTAAAGGGTATTGATATTTGGTGAGATATAGTCCAAATTAGTGTTATTTTTTAGATCAGTAGATAGTAACCTAAGGCCCATGAGACAGATCTTACCTGTTTTTGTATGACCTATGAGATAAGAATGGTTTATTTTGTTAAATTAAAAATATAATATTTTATTACATGTTAAAAATTGCATGAAATACAAATTTCAATGCCCATAAATAAAGCTTTATTGGAATAAAACCACATTTAGCCATTACATGTCCATAGTTGCTTTCACAATGTAATTGCAGAATTGAATAGTTGAGACAGCATATAAAATCTAAAAATCTCTGGTTCTTTGCAGAAAAATTTGCAGGCTGCTTCTTTTGATAACAAAGTGTAGTTTTCTTTACCTAAAATAATAACCAAACTGAAAAACTTAAATCTCTTAGTAGCTATTGAATCAATCATATTCAGATCATGCTGCGTGTAAATTTTTTTACTACTAGTTTTAGAAAAGCTAAGAGGAAAACTGGCATTACTCCCACAGTGATAGCCATAGCTGAGAACATGATAGAATCATATGAAATTGTTTAAAGGTCATTCTCTTATTTGGATATTAAGTATGGCATGTGGCATTGTATCTTATATTTGACAGTGCTTCTGGATATTTTCAAATATACAGACTGGTGCTTCTGTGAGAATCTAATGCCTGATGATCTGAGGTAGAGCTGAGGTGGTGATGCTAGCACTGGGGAGCAGCAGCAGATATAGATGGAACTTCGCTGGATCGCCTGCTGCTCACTGGCTTTGCAGCCTGGTTCCTAATAGCCACAGACTGGTACTGGTCTGCAGCCCAGGGGTTGGAGTCCCCTGTGACATGTAGGACCTTTTGCTCACCTCAAAGTAGAGCAACAGCAAAAAAGGGAGCCAAACCATTGTTTACTTTAGATTAAATCAGTCTCACCATGTGCCTCATGAAGTAGTAATGACCACTGTGATCTAAGCACCATTACCACCCATTCCACTTTGTGTGTAAAAACAAATAAATCTATGGATATAGTATGAATATATTTGCCTCATCTCTGTTATCAAAATGGGACCCAGAACAGGTGTTTCAATTATGGTCTTTTTTATTCAGGACTCTTGATTCTTGATGGACAATTACACATATATCTTTATTTGTTTTTTTTTCCCCTTACAATCTAATTCCCTGCAGGAAATTTACTGAGCTGGCAATTTGCTATCATCTAATTGACTCAGAAAGAATCTGAATGAGTTTCTAAATATCCAACTGAAATCAATTGTTACTCTTTTTATTTTAGGCCTCAGGCAGATTGAAATTGAGACAATAAATGGAAACACCTCATTCTGAAAGATGAGAGTTGGCAGCTTCACAGCAAACATCGTATACATACACTCACATACAGCCACGTGTGAGTGTGCGCACGCACGCGCACACACACATGCTCATTTGCAAAGTTTTTTATTCAGGAAGAATTCATTACTGGATATATGTTTTGCATCTTAAAATCTCTTGCTGTCTAAGATCCATGATTTAAGTAATCTAGAAAAACATTTCATTCAGTAAAAGGGAATATTGAGGACTCTTAATGCTACTGAGAGTTAAGGCTAATATAAAGCTTAATTATGTTTGTTTTCTCGGTTTCTACCAAAGGTCTTGAGACCCTAAATTTTTGTACTCTATTTTCCATTCTTCTCATGAAAAAGTTTTCCCCAAGGTTCATCTATTTGTGCACATTTTATGTTTAAATGTTTTCATTAAATTCCAATTTGTGTGAAATAAAAACAACAAGAATTTCTAACAGCATTGTTATGGGTTTAGTAGCCCATCTGCCGTTTTGTGGTCTTTTCCTAACAGTTAGAGCAGGAACAATGGTGAGAATAAACAAAGTATTTAACACCACCCCTCAATGTTAGAATTCTAAGGATTTGAACCTTCAAGAAGAATGGAGTTGAATGTTTAGTTTTCGCTGTCGTATGTAGTCATGATGAGCACTATTAGAAACTGTAATTAGAGGTGAAGCATTGTAGCATAAATTCTAGTGAACATTTGGAGACTAAACAAGCACACACAATGATCTGTTGTTTTCAGGAGGACACTTAATGGTGGGACACAGAAGTCTTCTGGTGCTGTGCTGAGGGAGGTCTGTTTCATTTTATTTCTTAAGGAGGCTCTCTTTCCAGTAATGGAGTCCTATCCTTGTCTCCCCCACAAGACGAGAGGAGCCACAAGAACACAGACATATAAGTTATATGTGGAGAAAAGCCATTTCTGCCATTTCTGACTCAGGCAAGAAAGCAGAAGCCAGTATTTTGCACTCTATATTGGAAGGAAGAACGTCAGTAGGACACAATTCAAGACAAAGCTTAGAAGGAACTTTGTTCCCAAGTTCATTTTATGCCCTTAGATAAAAGCCCTTGAGTCAGGTTAGGTTTTAAACCTGACTCTTGCTTTATCCAAGACCCTAAGCAAGGTCCTTGATCTCTCTAGATATCATGTCCTTATTTGTTAAAGGGGGTATATTGATATTGTAGGGCTTCCACAACCAAGTGCCACCTTCCACAAGCACTAAAAGAAGGATTAAATCATAATGTAAAGACCACTGAGGGCAGGTTTGTACCCATGGGAAAAACATACTTTGGGCTCCCCAGCATCCATCACGTATGGCTTTGGAATATAGTCAGGTTCTGGGCCCTGTCCACACCACTGACTCTGCTACCACCAACTCCATTTGTTACCTTGGCAAATTATTGTCATGATCATACTACTACTGTCATGTTGCCCAAACATTACTTCTTCTGTGCATGTGTGCTCAACACTTTACAAAGCTCAGTGCTGTCCATGAACTTTCTCTCTGTTCTAATTGTTCAAAGTTCTGCTTGGAAGTGGCATTGAGCTGGTATGAACTGGAAATCTGAATGGCTGTGTGAACACAAAGACAGATGGCAGAGCCCCCAGGGAATGTGTGGCCAGCACATGGCTGCTATTTGTTTTCTTTCTCAAGTAGTCAGCAGACGCACTGTGACTATACTGCAGCTGTGGTGAGATTTACTTCCAGAGCTTTTCAGGACTATGGGGCAGTGAATAGCAGGCGTTACCTGGACAGGCTAAGTCCTATAGAAGAAGCAAAGAATCAATTTATCTTTTGGGAACAAGATATATGAGGCAAGATCCCTAGTGAATGAGGACACATTTTAATTTTCAAGAGAGACTTGAAAGCCAAACTTCTGCTTCCCATATAATTATGACTTGTTTAACTTAGTGTTTTTCTGTCAACTTCAGGCTAATGCACCCCTCACACTCTAGTTCATATCTGCCCTCTGAAACTTTTTTAGATTCTCCCTATTATTTCTTGTTTCTCATTTTACCAAATTTTTGCATTCTTACTACATGCATATTTTTTTCTGGAATAAAATTTCTACTTATTTCACCTGGATAATTTCTATCATTTTAAAACTTCAGCTCAGGCTACCTCTTTCTTAAGGAGTTTTCTTCATACCCTGCCCTCCCTTCAGCTCCAACCTGGGATCATTGGGCATCTACCTTATTATTTCTCAAATTATATTAACCTTTTTCATTTATCAGCTGGACAATCTCTTTTTTATTTTGAGTCCTTAGTAGTTCATATTCAATAACTGTTAGTTGAACTGAATTTTATAAGAACAAATTTTTAAACCCCAATCTCTCTTCTCTTCGCTTCGCTTCTCTTCTCTTCTCCCCTCCCCTCTCCTCCCCACTCCCCTCTCCCTTCCCTTCCCCTTCCCTCCCCTCTCTTCTCCTCTCCTTTCCTCTCCTCTTGAGATAAAAAGAACCAAATGTGTAAGGTTCCATTTAATCCTCTTTCAAAAGAGTAAACATTTTTTCTTAACTTGGGAGGACATAAAAAAAAAAAACTCCCAGAGAGCAAGAGGTAGGCTAAACCATATCTGAAAGGCATCTATTCATCCAACAAGTACTGACTCAGAATCTTCCATGTAGTAGGTATTGGAGATACAAGATGAAAAGTCTTTGTCTGAACCATAAGGAGCTCTCATTATGGGAGTACCCAAAAGTTCCTTTTATGCTGGCATAATCTTAGGTTTCCAAAATATGGGAAGGAAGTTTTGCCTGAAAAGTAGTTGAATAAATGTTGGTCTCTACTTTCTTGCTCTCCACGCATTTCATAACTATCTCGCATCTTATTTTCACTCCTACAATTCCATTTGAATGGCATTGTTAAAATCAACAATGATCTCCCTGTTGCCAAATCCAGTGATTGTTTTTCTTTTTATATTATTCAACTTGTCAGCAAAATTTGACATAGTTTCAGTTTTTCCTGCCCTTTCAGGAAATCTCTCTTGGTTTCTAAGATGTGTCACTGTCTTGATTTTTTCTACCTTACCTCTAATGACTCTTCTTCAATCTCCTTTACAGATTCTTCTAGCCCACCCAGTGGTAGATTCGCTGTGACACTGATGAAGTGTAAGCTTGAAGACCATTCCACTGCATGGCTACCTGCCAGAACCCTAGGCAGAGAGCTCACAGGGTCATTTGTTTTCATAAAATTTACAAAAGTAAAGTATTTTAATCACAAGGATTGAGGGAATAGTCTCTTTCCATTCCAACTCTTTTACTTGCCATCATATTCAGTAGTGTTAGATTATCTGTGTGCATTTTTGGAATCTGATTAAAGGCAATTTGGATTGAATGTATATTTCTTTAGTGGGTTATATTAATGTGGTTCATAGTCATATGAGGTTAATGAGTTTATTGCCAGTGATCCCACTGGCCAACTCACATACTGTTGTAACATGAGGGTGCGGGGCAAAGGTGGCCACATGAAGTGAAAGTGACTCCAGCACTGAATGACTATGGGGAGTGGAGCTGCAAAATACTAGAGGAGAGACTAGATTATTTTCTGTTTTCTCAACTGAAAATAATATTAAAAAAATCTTTGAATTGAAAGAGTAATGGGGATATAAAATACATCATAGGAAATATAGTCAATAATATTGTCATATCCATGTATGGTTCCAGGCAGATACTAGACTTATCAGGGAAATCACTTTGTAAGTTATATAAATGTCTAACCCCTATGCTGCACACCTAAAACTAATATAAAGTAACATTGACTGTCAGTTGTAATTGAAAAATACGCTTCTGTTCATAAAAAGAAAAAAAAGAAGATGTAATCAGAATATGTAGCCCAAAAATAAAGAAAGTAACAGAGAGTCTGGCATTAATACTTGCAAATATACAGTTTTCCTCAAATTTATGATGCTGGTGGTATGTATCATTATTTTTACATCTCTAATTTTATTATAATTTATCATTCTAGTGTATCTAGTTTTATATTAATAAACTTTTATTCTCCTTGAAAAGGACCTCCTAAATTAATTATACAAGTCTCATAAAACATAAATTTACTCCTGAGTTGCCCATGTCTGCCCTCTTAGCACCCACATTCTTATATTCTTTCCTAGGTGATATTGTCTGTTCCCATGATTTAAAAAGCCATTTATGTGCATATTTGTTGCTTAATATGTATCTGATTTTGATCACAAAAAATTGGAACCTGGTATATGTTTAAATTACATTTTTTAGATTTTTGTTTGATTTTTAAACAATAAAAATGTTCTGTTCTTTAAAAAAGAGTCTCTTTAACCAGAGTAAAGAGGCAACAATTATTTTAGTTTGCTTAAATATTTACAGACTTTTATTCATGTTTAAATGTCTGTATATATCTATATCTATATATATATAGATATATAGATATATATATCAATATCTATATTTATACATATACACATATACACACATATGTCATATATATGTATATATGTATGCATACACATACCATATATATGCACAGATACCATATATACACATAAATATGTGGGTATACATAATCATATATAAACATAAAAATGAAATTATCTATAGGATTCTAAATTTTTTTAGCAATATACATATATATACATATAAAATATTATATCAGATTTTTTTTCATGTCAGACCATATGGACCTAATTCAGTCTTTCTTTTTAACAATTGCAGTTTTTAACTGGTGCAACTGTTTTATATCATTGTTAAGGACAGTGGAGATCTCCACCTCAGAGCCCTGTCGGGCTGCTGATTAGCAGTGGCCTCGTTCTTGTGCCACTGCCACAGAAGGTGTGCACTTAAATGCTGGATTTAATATTTGGTGAAGGACAAAAACAGGAAGCTGAGGGTTGATTTGCGAACCGGTCTTAAAAACAAACAAACAACGGAATGCATACATTTTTCTTTCAGATTTCTGACTCATTTAGCACTTGACTTTATTAAAAGACAATACTAAAGGTAACCCTCAGGACAATACTTGTCATGTCCCCGAGGCTGACAGAATATGCTGTGAACTCTGGTTCTGCCTAAAGTGTGACCCTTGGAAACCGGCCCAACCTCTTTATTCCTCCTCATGTCCTCTTCCGTGAATTTTTAAATTATGCAGTTAGTTAGAGCCTGAAGAACACAATTAAACACTTTATTTCAGGGCTTATGATGATTTGAGAAATAAACAGTACTTTTGTTTTTATATGTTTAACTAAATTAGACTAGCACAACCTGCCAACCTCTTTAGCATTTGAATTTTAAGATAAGGAACAATTCTGGGAGAAAGGAAGTTTTCAGAAGCAGCTGTAGAGACATGGAAGTGGGCTGGGACTGACTGAAAGAAGACAGATTTATTGGCAGGTTTGTAAGAGTCTGCGAGCACTTGGAAGAGGTTACCGATATTCTTGAGATAGAAGAGCGACTCCAATTAGTAGCATGGGTACACTTTGAATTCATTCCAAAAGGTTGTTGTACTGATTCAGAATCATTGGCAGCTTTATTTTGTATGTGTGTGTGTATGTATGTATGTATGTATGTAGGTAGGTAGGTAGGTAGGTATGCATTAATTAGTGCAGTTAATTATGGTATCAGTTCTTTTAGGACTTCAGTCCCTGTATACTTCCTACCTTGGTAGCATTTCTGTCTTATCTATTACACCCCAGAAAAGAACAATGATTTTAGGTCAGTACGTAGACCTTTCTAGCCATGGGGGCTATCTAGTATTGAACTGGGATCCTTCATAGATACTTGACTTACCTTGAACTTGGCCATTGAGGCACATTTGCAGGTGGATGGGAGGGATGCACGTATGGAAATTTTATGGGAGGCTATTTACTGTGAATGGGATATGGTTGGATTCACCACAGGATAAAATCACCCTAATAAATAAGCAAAAGTGAGAGGAAATTAGAGTATATAACTCGATGACAATTGATATTTTGCAGGCTAAAAGAATCCTGGTGCACAAGCGTGTGCATCACTGCATATCTGAATGTATTTTACTTCTTGTATATGCTTGTGTGTTTATGTCTTCCTGTCTGTATCATCATGTCTCCAGTGTTTTTACAAACATATATGAAAAAGAAGTGGGTTCATCCAAGTGAATTCTGAGGCCTCTTCCATGTCTGGAAATCTATAACTCTGATTCCTTGTTTTTATCAGTGTCCGTGTTATATGCCAACATATAGCTGATATAAATGTATTTTGTGTGCTTGTTTATTGCACTGCAAATGCATAGTTATAATGGAAGTTGATGGGAGAAAGTCTCTTCTTCACCCTATCATCAGATGAATGTCTGATTTGTTTTCTTGCTTCCAGGCCAGGCTTGGAATTTTCCAAACTTGGGAATTTCCATGGAATAAATCAAAGCTGATGATAACTGTCATGGTTCCTTTTATGTGTCAACTTTTCTGGGTCACAGGGTCCCCTGATATTTGGTCAGACATTATTCTGGGCTTGTCTGTGAGGGTGTTTTCAATGACATGAGCATTTGAATTCCTAGATTGAGTGCCCTAATGTCTGTGAGCCTTATTCAATCAGTTGAAGGCCTGAATAGAACAACAAAAAAAGCTGGCGCTCCCAGGACAAGAAGACTCCTACCTGATAGCCTGAGCTGGGATATTGGTCTTCTGCCTTGGAACTCAAACTTTAACATTAGCTCTTCTTGTATCTTGTGGCTGCCAACTTTTTGGCTGAAATTATACCACTAGCCCTCCTGGGTCTCCAACTTGCTGACTACAGATCTTGGTATTTCTCAGTCTTCCTAATCATGTGAACCAATTTCTTATTATATTTCTTATTATGTATGTATATATATATATACATATATATACACATATATATATGTATATATATACATACATACATATATGTACACACACATATACACATATATAGTATATATGATATACATACCATATATATGGTATTTAAATATGTATATACATACCATATATATGGTATTTAAATATGTATAAACCATATATATGGTATTTAAATATGTATATACCATATATATGGTATTTAAATATGTATATACATACCATATATATGGTATTTAAAAAATATAAAAAGTATTTTATATAAAATATATAGATATATAATTCTATCTAATCTAATCTATCTCCTATTGTTTCTGCTTCTCTGGAGAACTCTGACTAATAAAACACCTAATAAATCTGTCAGGATCGAATGTGTTTCTAGTAACCTGCTTAGGGATGGGGCTTTAGAGGTGACATTGGAGAAGCCTAGACAAAGAAGGAAATCTGAAGTGATTCACAATCCCCTCCCACATGGCATTGCTTCAAGAAGGGAGGCAATTCAATCAGGATTATAATTTAGAACTTGCTTGAAATATGTGTATGGTAATTTTCAAAACATATATGAAGAGCTTGCCCCTAAATTTGTTACACCTGAAAGTGGTCCATATAGGAATGAATCATGTCCCTTAGATATTCTCTTTCTGTTTACTCCCACATTTACCTTGAAACATAACTATGTATTTAAACCTTTTATAATTTCAACATTTCTAAATATTCTAAATGTAAAATAATTGGAAATGAGAATAAATTAAGCTATTTTAAAAGGGTCTAATAGAAAGTATTTTTTTTGTCAATTTCCAGTTGGCTTTGACTTGGATAACATGTTCTCTGGTAGATTTTTCAATTTATCAAAACTATATTAGAACACAATAAAATGAAATGCTCTAGTCCTTCTAACCTTCTCTCCTACAACGTATTTTCTTACATTCTAATCACATAGAACTAAAAGCTACAACTCATTCTTCAAAGAACCTCGGTCCCTTTTCTACCAGTTCTCAATGGCATGTTTCTATTATAAAGAACTACATAACACTGTCTGGAAAGAAACTAGAATCCAATTATTAGAAGGTAGTACAATTTAAATCAAGTCTCAACACCTCTAAGCTTGAGATAGAATTTTTTTGAAGTCTCTTGCTTGGACACATGGCTCAGATCTAGACCTGCATCAATTCTTTCAATAATTTTTCTCATTTAAAAACAATCCCTGTTCTCAAGACAGGAGACATCATCTTCTAATGCTTAAATATTTCATATGTTTATATATTTTTAAAAATTTTTTCATGCTTTAATTTTAAAATGGCAATGGTGAGTCTTCACTAGTCCCTCAGTTCCTTGGAGATCTAGCTTAAGCTTCTCCACATCTGTACCATTCTTTGGATTTTACCCATCATTGAAAACTGATAAACCCCTGCATATGATATGGTGTGTGAAGTCTGTGAACTCATATGCCTACTGGTACCACTTAGATGATATAAATGGGTGTGGTAGTCCTATGGTGACTGAGGTTAGCAGTAGAGCACATATTCCATCAGAAGAGAGCAGTGGAAATGTGAGTTTATGTGAAACATCCCATAGAGTTTACTAAAGTGAACATTGTTTTAAAAAGGGACAAACCTTACAAACTGGATTTGGCTCATTGTCCTCCAGTTTGTGACCTATATTTATAGATGATCTTTTCTTTTACATATTCTATAAAGTGGGGATGAAATGTGATGACAGTTATGTTAAAGGAATGTTTGAATCTCCTTTGAAACAACTTTTTTTTAAATTTCCTTTTCTGCCTTCTATTGTGATCCCTTCTTGCTTTCTAAAGTAAAAACAAAGTTTTTTTTTTTTTCTAGTGCTGGTTAACTGTATACATAGGTATATATTCTATTATGTATTATATATTACATGATAAGTACATATATATGTGTACATAACATCACATTATAGTTGCATATATTGTGTAAGAACTAGCATATGTCGTAGCTAATTACATATTTATGAATGGTTTAAAATATACAATTATTTGTCCCTCTTTATTCAGAAATCAAGTATTTGACAAGCATTTAGAATATAATTGTGAACTTAGGAATAAGTGTTAAAAAGCTGTTGTAAAACCTCTGCACTTTCTTTGGAAAGAAGATTATTATCTTCTTCTAGATAATTGTGTATAAAATAAGGTAGCACAGTGAAAGCAGCACAGTGGGAAGGCGGGGCAACTAGAACTCTTAGGTGGCTGCACATTCAACTTTTTACAAGGAGATGGACAGGCATTAAGCAGACTTCTTCGACTGTCAGCTTGCTGGCCCAATTACATTGCTCTTAAATGATTTGAATTTAATACCTCTCCAGGTTCATTATCTTTAACCCTCTAACACCAGGCCAACCTTTCCTTATTCAAATTACACACCTGGTCTTTGACCGTATTTGTAATCCTTGCAATAAAGAGCACTATAGGAGTCAATAAAAAGGAAGAGATTTGGAAAAAATGAAGTCTTCTGCAGTGCTGAGTCCAAGAAATATTTTGTAGAAAAAATAAATGATAGCTTACTATTTTCACTTGCAGAAGTCTTTGGGACCTGTTGTTGGGCACCCATCTTTCAGGGCTGGACAAGATTAAGTCTCAGCACAGGTTTCTTTCCTTCCAAAGACATCTCTCTTTTCTTTTCTAAAGCAGTGGCCACAGTTTCTTGAGGTTACTTTTATTCACTCCAAGTCTGTGTGGGAGAAAGTCTCTTCAATGGGCTTTTTCTTGCTGTCCTTCAGAATGCAGGATAGTTTCAATTTTTAGACGTGTGATTGTGTGTGTGTGTGTGTGTGTGTGTGTGTGTGTGTGTTCATTTCTCACTCCTAAAACATGTAATAAAGGCAAAATTAGCTAAAATAAAATTGCAATACTTGAAGAAATTAAAATTTAATTTATTCTGGGCAGCTTTTTCAGAATCTGCTTCCTACATAGTACTGAAAAACTTTTAATAAGGTAGCTAGAATTTATTTTAGATGTTGTTAGCCAAAACTATGTAGACTTCATTTAATTCAAAGTAAAATCAGGTGAGAACTAACTGCTGCTGGCCCAGTAGAAGACTTTACCCATGATAAACCCTGTTTATTAATTTTGCTCCCATGCTTGAACCCATTTGGTTGCCCCTTCAAGGTCCTGGAAGTGAAGATCCACCTGTGTGCTGAGGGCTCTTTCATCAGAGGTCATGAGTATTCCATGATCATTTTTTTCAGACATCCCTCAGAATAGGAAAAACTTTTTCCTATCTGGTCTCCAGATTCCTCCACTGGACCTCAGACTGTCTTAGAGTCATCTTTCTGGAAACACCAGTAGATATCTTCACTGGCCCATGGCTTCCTGCTGGGTGTAATTTCACTAGTGGATTATTGAAAAAGTTTTTGTCTTTCAATATTGTTCAGTTTTTTTAAACTTATTTTAAATCTCCATCTACTCTTGGCCTCCTTAGAAGTCATGGAATCCCCAGGGGCCTACCTATGATGCTTCTCACAATGACTAGAGTGTCTCATCAGATGAATCAATTACTACTTTTATAGCCCTGTTCTCTGATGGACTATGCCTGATAATTCTATTTCTTCTTCGAAGGGGCAGAAGCCTACTTTACCAGGTCACAATAACAAACGTAGTTGGACATCAATGAGTGATTTAAACCAGCATTTTCCAGGTCATGTTTTATAACACTCTACTAATATCCCACGATCAAATAAATTTAGGAAACATTGTATAATGTATCCCTTTGGGGAAAGTCACCATTTGAATAACACATTAAATGCTCTGTGAAGTCCTTTAGTAAAGATACTTAATTTTTTTTTCCAAGCATATTCCAACTTAATTGATCATGAATCATCTTTTCATTTTCCAATAGAATTACCTTTTAACATATTTTAATAACCAATAGACCACTGAAGAACATGAATTTGGTACTTTCCAGTGTCATCTGGCAATACTATGACTTTTTCCAGTCAGTGCCCTCTCTCATGTTCTTAGATGACAATTTACCTCCATCATCTCTCTCCTCAAGACTCCAATGGCCCTTCCACTCTCCTTACTTTGTACTAATTTATTGATTCTGACTTCACTCTCTGGGAAAATAGAAGCAATCAGAAGAAAACTTTTATATCCTCTCATCACCAGATTTAGCGCATTACTTGCACCTGTGCCATATACGCTGTCTTCTCTCCTGTTACAGTGAATCAGTTGTCCACACTCTGATGTGAGGCCAACACTGCAACTGGCACAGTGAAGCCCATCCCTTTTTAGCTACTTGAGAACTTTGTTCCTGCAATGATGCTTTTTCTCTCTTGTGTCATTAACTGTTCTGTGTCTATTAGATTATTTCCCCAACATAAAAGAAAAACATTATATTTTATGTTAATATCAGAACAAAACAAACAAAAACCAGAAAATTTATTTCCCGATTCTCATGTTCCCTTCCAGCTAGCACCAATTTAGTCTACAGCAAAACTTCCTGAAGGAGTTTTCTGTACTCTCTAATTTACCTTCTTTCATTCTTCCTATTACCCACCTGATTCAGAATTTTACTCTAAAAAACTTTTCTTATTTGGTAACATGATCCCCCATGCTGACAAATCAAATGATCAGTTTTCACTACTCAGGATTTGACCTAGTTGATCAGTCCCTCTTCTTGAAATACTTTTTTTTTCCCACAATGAGCCCCAAAGATCTAAACATTATATTGTTCCTGGCACAGCAGGCAGCATGAACTTCTTGTTTGCACCAAATTCCCCTTGTCCCCCAAGTCCCATGGGGGTGTTGAAAAGGCAAGCCCAAGTGGGTGGTATTCACAATAACAGTCTGGTCTGTGTCCCAGCTTTGGAAAACGAGTTTCCGAAATGCCAGTCTTTAAAAGTGGTTACCAGCAAAGCTGCCCCACCTTTGTCCCGCTGGGAGAGATGGTCTTGATTTCTCTGGGCAGTAAACAAATCTGCCTTTGCCCCAGAAGGAGACACTATCTCTACCTTCCAAGGCTGTTTGCTCTACAAATATTTTTGAAAAGTAGTTTCATATAAAGTCATTGCAAGACATGAAGAAACGTCCTGGAGAATTGTTTCCCAATCGTACTTCTGCCTGGAGTTCTCTTCTCTGAGGTATTTACATGGCTTTCTCCCTCATTTCACTTAGATCCCTGTTCAAATGTCACTTAATTAGAGATATTTTTTCTAGTTAGGAGATCATCCTCTTTCCCAATCTTTATTTTTCTTTGTAGCACTTAGCTCTATCTGACCCTATCTTGCATATGGATTCAATGTTTTATTGCCTATCTGTTCTATTAAAAAGCAAGGTTCATTGTACCCAGAACTTTGTTTTGTTCACCGTTGAGTCCCCAGCTACTGGAATAGTATCTGACAAAGTAGGTGATCACTAAGAAGTTGTTAAGTGAATAAATGATTAATTCCTATACTGCTTTAGTTTTTTAGAATGAATCCCTCTGTGCTATTCCCATGGAAAAAGTAAGGTTTTTAAAATTATATTCTTTTGATATAAAAAAGTAGTTTAACCAGAAAAAGAAGACTATTGCACACAATTTGCACAAAAGGCAGAAGAGAATAATTTGTTAATCTATTCCTCTGCGAGGATGAGTGATGATCTCTGGACCTTGGGTGACAAAAGGGAAGTGTTTACATGAATGGAAGTGTATAATATCTTTTAAAATAATTTCCAACAAAACTGGCTAAATATTTTAGAAAGCCATTAATCTCTAAGAAAATCTTCAGTTAGCAGGAAAATTTACTAATTTGAAATATAACTTTATGCGATTATCTTGGTTAATAAGCCGTTCTTGATTGAATTTTCTGGTTCAGTCCTTGACAAGACACACTAAAAATAAACAGAATGCCTTTGCTCTAATCTAGTCTTGCAGGTAGGTTAAAAAAATGTGCACAAAATTGATTCACATAACATCTACCAATGTTGTTAAGCATATAGGAGCTATGTGTTCTACTGATAGGAACTTAAGCAGGTTTCTTTTTAATTTTTTAAAGTCTATATCCTTCTGTCCAATTTATTTTAAGATTCAAGTTCTGATCCCATTCAGATGCTTTTCTATTTGACCTGTATAGGTTATCTGATTTCTCACCTGCAGCTCAGCAGTCATTCAGTCCTGAGTACAGAGAGCTAAGCTGTCTTCTTTTAGTTCTCAAGCTTATTAAGTTTTTTTCTTCTTTTTTTTCCAGTAGAATCAGCTAGGTCTGAAGCCGATGGACTTCCTCTCACTGTACACTAGTTCTTCAACAGATTAGAAGCTCAGGAATAGGTAGAAAACATTTCATCAGGAGCAAGCCAGGAAATAGAGCATGGGTCCTATGCCTGATTGAATCATCTGTGTGCCTGGACAGCAGGCAGGCCAATTTCAGGCCACCATATGGGTGTGAGCCCTGGCTGTGTTCTTCTCCTGGACTTTCCTCTGGGTGCTAATTGCTTTAGTGAGAGAGACTGTGTGAAGCAATTAAACAGCCCCTTTCTCCCACAGTCCTAGTAGTCAGAAGCTAGGGGCTGGGAGAGGGCTCCTGCTCTCCCAGTGGGTTGCAAATTGCTCAGAGTGAATAAATACATTTGTTCACTTTTCAAACTGTGACCAGCCACCTGGTCTCTTGTGTTGCTCTCAGAGCAGAGAAGGCAGATGACGGGTTCCTCATTGCTGAACTCCAGCCTATAAAAATGCTTCACCGAGCTCTGAGCTATTTTTGCAAGGACATCTGTTGCCAAAAAAGAATTTTAATTAAGCAAAAACACATCTCTGTTTTGTCCATGGCAAGGAGGCTTGTGAAAGCTTTCTTGTCTCAGATGCATGCTAAATCTGGAGAAATGGAAGCCTTAAGGTATTTTGTGAGGGATATTTTGCTGCTCAGTTTGAGGGACACAACAGATTTTCCATGGGAAGGAAAGCATTGGAAGTGAATGTTTGTGCTTTTCAAAATAAGGCCCAGCCTGCATTAATAATTAATAGTACGTAATATAATCTGACATGTTACCCCACGGTTTGATAAAGTCGAAAGCTATTTCCACAAGGCAACTTGCCAGTTCTTTTGCTCCCGTCCAATCTTCTTTCCAGGTGATATTCATCATTTTAACATCAAGCCTCCAGAACATCACATTAACACATAAATTAGAGTGCCTGATGCTGTGCTGGCTGTTATAACTAGTCTAGATAAAATTGTCCAATCAGAAAAAAAAAAAAGAAAAATGGTAAACGAAATCAGAAAACAGGCTGTAGACATTAATACTGCATAAATTGCCTAAGATTGGGTTGGGGCGGGGGGAGGAGGCAGCCTCCCTCTAGTTTTTATAAATCCAAGTATATTGGATACTTTTCTTGTCCTCTTCAAACATTGACATAATGGCAGATACAAGTCCTTCAAACTTGAAACTGATTCTGCAACTGTGTACCCTTTGAATCCCTCACGTTCCTTAAACAGTACCCTCTTTGGCAGCACAAGCTTATCGGACAGGCTGATTATAAGAGGATTGCTTTCATGTAGCAGGTACCGGTGTGTGTGTGTGGCGGGGTGCTGCCTGGGATTGGGGGATAAATTCCCTGATAATATTAAGGTTGTTTCTGATCACTTCTGTTATTGGTCAGGGTCACCTATTTACCCTCTTAGAGAGTGGGCAGAGAAGATCATCTAGTTCCAGGTGCAACAAGTTCATATTTCTACACAATAGGATCTTTGCAGACAGGAATCTAGCCTTTATATCAAGGATTGGAATACAGAATGTTGTACATCAAACCTGGAATTTTTCTTTCTTCTGTGGAAACTTTCTGACAATTCAATACTCACTTTTGGAGATTTACCCTTCACGTGGGTCAGGGGACTCCTCTCCTAGTCCTTCTTCCCTTGGCACACACCCATTTACACAAATCTTTCCTACTGTATTTCAGTGTTTGTGTTCTACCCTGGTATAGCATTTTATATTGTTTCACTATGTTTTTTTTTTTTTAAGTTTTTTCTTTCCAAGAATGGTGGCTATTTTATTTGTGATTGCTAGGATCTCCTCTCCCAGGTCCCAGTGCCTTTACCTAAAAGACAAAACCAAAAAACAAAACCCTATATAATTAAAATATACATTATATAGATAGTTAGCTATAGCTATATCTAAAGATATAGATATATCTAGTAGATAGCTATATCTAAAGATATAGATATAGGTATAGATATAATAGATAGCTCATTAATTCTTTCAACATTTATCAGTTTTGTAATGATGCTTTTGAGGGCAGTAAGTAATAGCTTATGCAAATTTAAAATTTAGCTTTCATCCTAGTATTTTTTTAGGATATGAGCTTGCCATTATCTGGTTTTATTAGTCAGGATGTTTGGTTATGAGAGGAATCAAATGAAAAGCAGATTAGGAAGAAAAGGGAAATTTACTACCAAAACTGCCAGAACCCAGGTTAAAGGCTTCAGAAACTGCTAGAGCCAAGGCCTCCATTAATGTTGCAACTCATTCTTCCATACATTTTCCTCTATAATGATTTTTTTCTTAGGCAGGGCATCAAGCAGCTCCTGCCTCAATTTACCATTCCAGTATTTTCCTTCCTGTGATTCTAGCAAAGGGCTAGACTCTCAGTACTATGGTCAGAAAAAAGACTGACAGGGACTGCACAGATTTGTGTCCTGACATGACCATCTATGAGCTGTTTGACATCTGGCAGGAAACTGACCCTCTGTGCTTTAGTTTCCTCATCTGCATATTGAAGATAATGAGTTCTGACTGTGTAACTTGTTGGGAGTATTGAATAATTTTAGTATATGTGCCAAACACATAATAGGAGTAGACAATTATTATTAATGTTTTTATCATTATCATTATTATGTACTACCCATGAACCTTATTACTGTGGCCAGAAGATATAATACAGTGATTGGGCAGACCTGCATCTTGTGTCTTCTCCAGAGACTGGAATGAGATCTTCTCTCACTTAAACCACGAATGGGCAATGAGAAGAGGTAATTTGGGGGTTTCTTGTTGGTCTCGGTAATGGATGCCAATTTATAAAATTAATAAGGCACTCTGCAATATCAGTATTGTTTATATCTAATCCAACAAAACAATGGAGGTGAAAATATTTTTGAAATAAATAACAGAAAGAACTCAATGTGTTTGGATCAATGACTTGTGCTAGAGACTAAGTAAAAGTACAATACTGTCTTGAACCCTAAAAGTAGATGCACAGATGATCTGGTCCTTCTTTTTATGCACTTCATTACGTTATTGAAACACAGACATTTAGATACAGCAAAGAACTGACAGGGTTTCAATAAGAAAAAAGGGCAAAAGAGTCCAATTAAAAATGGTGAGGTTGACAATTAAAAAAGCAGAGTAGCTAGCTATAATCATAAAAGATTTGTTAAAGGAAATCATTTTCTAAGAGAAATTTAAACTACAGTATAAAGCAATATTGAATACTAACCCCAAAAATAATTTTTTGCACCTTCACAATATTCAGCTCAAGAGCTCTATTTGTCACATTGAATCCGAATTAAAGGAATAATTCAGCCACTTAGCCAATCATTGAAACACCTTACCTGGCTTCGGCACTGTGGGCACTTCTTTCAGCTAAGTCACAGAATTTAGTCATGCATTTTCTTATGAGCAATCATAGGGCCTCGCTAATTTCTTGCAGAATTGTAGAACCTTTGGGAATGGTAACATAAAAGATGAAGAGGAGTCTTTGTATCTATCTTCAGCATTAGTCATCCCCCTTTCATCTTGCCTAATGTGTTTTCATGTGTTTCAGGTGACCTGTTCTTTTCTTTTCTGAACTCATAAAAGTAAAGTTAATGTTTTCCTGATTGACCATGCTTATTCATGTACTTTTGAAGGCAGACTGTTCAGCTATTGCTATAGTAATGCCAATTGAAATTATCTCTAGAAAATCTTGTGCTAACAATGAATGTCTATTTACTTATAAAGATAGCATGTAAGTGGTTGGTCTCTGGATGGCTGGTCTATCTCTGAAGTAATCTAAATAAAGAATACAGTGTAATCTTCAGTTAGCCTCTGCCCTATGCAATAGTGAATGTTTTGTCTCAGTTGTTACACTTTCTGTGAGCTGCTAAAGCCAATAAGTAATTATAGAATCTCAGGCTACACTTTATTTATATATCTTTATCATCATAATATGGCATCTGCTCTCCCTTTTTTCCCTATAGTAATTACATAAGATAAATAGAGGCAGGAGCTATGCCAAGGGGGTGGTTTCTGGGACATAATCGACTGCACCTATATCGAAGGACATCAGTAAACAGACATGCTCAGTAAAATCAGTGTATTTTCAAAGTAAACACAGCCTCTAGTCAAAGGACTTTCCTAAGTCAACCCAAATAAACATTCAGTATAAATTTAAAACAAACAAACAAACAGACCCCAGTATCTTAGTTTAGTAGACTTGGTTTCAAGACAGATTCCCTAGTTCTCTAGTTCCAACCTTATAGCTGTTTACTGACCCTCTAAATAGAAATTGTGCAGCTACTATTGGATAGAAATAAAAAGTATAATAATCACTTTAATACTGAAGAATCTGGGACAGACTTGTGCTAACTCAAATAGGGACTTTTCTATTTTATCTGTTTGACTGATAAATGTGTCAGTACTTAGGAAAGGGTGCTACAGCTTTGATTTAGAAAATAATAGTATGAGAAAAAAATGTTTAAGATATTACCTAGCCACATATGGGATTAAGCTGTGGGTGGGTTTTTGAATCTCATTACTAAAAGCTGTGGTCTTATCAAAATTCAAGTGAGAATGATCAGGCTTCTAGGATGGTGGAATAAAAACCTATAAAAATGACTCCCCCATAAAAGCAAAATGAACATTGCAAAAATTCCCCAAATCGACTTTTTTTCAGAACTCTGGAAATTAACCAGAGTCTTGAAACAATTTACAGAGAATTTATTCAGGAAACTCACCTGAATCTTGGTAAAAACAGTGAGGTTTCTGGAATTTTAATATGCCCTATCCTAATCTCTGTCTCTGTAGTTCCACAGTAATCTTAAAAGTCAACAGCCTTGTAATCTCTATAATGGGAAAAAGAGTAGCCTAACAGCCACAGGATAGGGTAGAATGAGTTTGGAGTTCCTCAAAAGCCTCATTCCAAAGGAATTTTTATCATTTGACTTTTTTTTTTTTTTTTGGCTGTTCCCTGGAAACCACCACTTACAGGGCTTATCTGTACTTGAACTGCTTCGGGGCTTAGTACAAATAGCCTTTCTTCTGGAGCACTTGTCAAAAAAAGGCAGTGGCAGTTGTTTAATGTTGCAGCTACCTGACTTGGCCATAACAGTTGGGGCAAAGAGGAAGCTGACCAAAAGACTTAAAATAAAAAGTTGGGAAATGAGATATCCATAGAGAGCTTTGAGAAACTACAGCATATTCTTGAAAACCTAGAAGAAGACATGCATACTCAGAGCTGAGTGGTTGTTCAGGACCATGTACATGTTTAGAAAGAACCTAATAAATCTCTAATCTGTCACTTATGGCTAACACTGAGGTTCTGTGCAAGCAGGAAGTAAAGACTAAGCCAGGTTTAGATACTACCTGATGAAATATTGCAGGCATGCTTCAACGCACATGTGTGCACGTGCACGTGCACACACACACACACGCACACACACACACACACACATCCTCAGCAAAGGTTAAATGACTAAGTATTTCAAGACATTTAAGAACATTTCTGTCAAATAATTAGCTGACCATTAAACTACCCACAGATACCTCAGTGATAACACATGATAAAGATTACAAATTTTAAAGAATTTTTTGATGAAGGTTACAAAAAAAAAGGCACCAACAATGAACATACAACAAGAAAAACCCCGGAAAAATTTATATGATATACAGTATTGCCAAATTATATTTACAATGTCCACTTTTTAACCAAAAAGCAGCATATATACAGAGAAATAGGAAAGTATGTCTCATACACAGGAAAAAAAACCAGTCAATAAAAACTGTCACTTAGGAAGCTTAGACATTAGACTTATCAAAAAATAACTTAATTCATGTATTATAAATATGTTTAAAGAACTAAAGAGAATCATGTCTAAGTGACTAAAGGAAAGTATGAAATTGTGAGAATGACATCTTACCAACAGAGAATATTAATAAATAGAATTTTTTAAAATTCACAGTTGAGAGGCAGTACAATAACTAAAAAACAAAACAACAAAAAACTTGAGGGGCTCATCACTTATTTCAACAGCAATATTTCTAAAATTTCATGAAAAACATTAACTGCACATCATGAAGATCAAAAAACTCCAAGTAGGATAAACTTAATGAGCTCTACATTGAAATACATTATAATTAAACCCCCAAAAGACAGACAAAGAGAAAACTTTGAAAGCGGCAAGAGAGAAGAGGTTTATATGTACAAGGACTGTCAGTGAGACAATCATCCAATTTCTCATGAGAAACCTTGGAGTCCAGATGGCAATGAAATAATATATTCAAAATGCTAAAAGGAAAGACTGTCAACCAAAAATTCTGTTTCCAACAAAATTATCCTTCAAAAACTAAGGAGAAATTAAGATATCCTAAGATAAACAAAAATTGATAATTTTTCTTTAGTGGATCTGATCTGCAAGAAATACTAAGGAGATTTCTTCAGGCTGAAATGTCAAAAACACTCTGCAATAGCTCAAATACACACAAAGAAATAAAGAGCATCAGTAAATATAACTGTGATAAATATGAAACATGGTATATATGTATTTTCTGTTTTTAACTCTTTTCAGCAATCTTATGTAAAAAAACATGTACATAAAGCAATAATTATAAAGCTTCTTTGATGGGCTTGTAATGAGTAAAGATCTCATTTGTTTGATAATGATAGCACAAAGAAGTATAAGGGATGGAGCTGTATAGGAGCAAAGATTTTATATATTTAAGATGGTGCTAATCTAAACTAGATTGTTCTAAATTAAGATGCTAATAATAATCACCAGGAAAACCACTAAAAAAACCCTCAAAAATATAGTAAAAGAAATTATAGGGGAATTAAAATGGTACACTAACACAAAAGAAGGTGATAATGAAACTGAGGAATCAAAAAGACACAAGACATAGAAAACACACAGAAGAATGTCACAGTTATAAACATATGTGCACCTAATAACAGAGTCTCAAATACATGAAGGAAAAACAGAACAGAGAAATAGATAATTTAATAACAATTTCTGAAGACTTTAATATGTCACTTTCAATAGTTAAAAGACCAACTAGATTGAAGATCAAATGAAATGATGCTTAATATCATTAGTCATTAGGTAAATGCAAATCAAAACCACACTGAGGTGGGAGTCTGGGAAGATTGCTGAGTAGAACACTCTGGAAATCTAACATCTCACTTAGACAACAATTTTATTTGCAGAAATCTGACTGATGGAGCTATTTTTGGACCTCTGGAGTCTATTGCAACTTCTAGGGGAAGGCTTGGACAGTTAACTGTGGTTAATTTTGGTTAATTTTAGCTCTTAGCATGGTAGCAACACCCCCTCTCACTCTCATTCCCATAGTAGGCACCTGTGCACCTGTTCCTGGAACAGCTTGCCCACAGGTTGTTGGCGTCATGGTAAGTTATAAGGACTCTGTCCTCTAAACATTGAGGGTCTGTGCTCTTAATCACTGATTGCTGCTTCTCATTATAAAGGTACATAAATAGAGTTGGGTAGCCATTGATACAAACTCCTCCCTCTCCAGCTGCAGTGAATTATAGGGTATTTAAAAGGATATTGTGATTTTTTTCCTTCCTTTATTTTTCTCTTTTTCTCCTTTTGTATGTCATGTATTTAAGGGCTAAGACATTCAAAATCAACCATATATGTGGGGGAATTAGAAAGTCATTGTTCTTGCCTGGGGATATGTGCAGTCTCAGAAAATACCTGAGAAGACCTTAATTATATACCTCCAGCTGGACCCCAGTTCAGAACTATCACACAATAAATAAATACAAACAGAATGGCAAACTCTGGGGAGGAGAAATAATTGGATCTCAGTTACCACATTATAAGTTACAAATGTCCAGTTTTCAACCAGACATGAAAAAATCAGAAGGCATACAAAGAAATAGGAAATATGGCTCATTCAAAGGAAAAAAAATATTAAATGAGCAGAAACTGTCCCTGAGAAAGACCAGATGGTGGACTTAGTAGACAAAGAGTTTAAACAACTGTTATAAATATGCTTGAAGAGCTTAAAGAAGACACAAAGTCAGGAAAATAATGTATGAACAAAATGGAAATATCAGTAAAAATTGAAAATATAAAAAAGAACTCACAAAAAGATATTCCGGAGCTTAAACATGTAATAACAAATAAAACATCACTAGAGGGATTTAAGAACATATTTAAGTAGGCAGAAGAAGAAAAAGAAAACTTGAAGGACAGTTGAAATTCTGAGGAAAATAAAAACAAAGATTGAGGAAAAGTGAACAGAGACTGAGGGATCTGTGGAATATCATCAGGTTGACCAATATACATGTTATGATAGTCCAAGAAAGTGAAGACAGAGAAGCAGAGAAATTAGTTGAAGAAATAATGACTGAGAATTTTCCAAATTTGATGAGATACACGGACAGACATTCAAGAAGCTCAACAAACTCTAAGCACAATAAACTCAGAGACCTACATTAAGACACATTATAATCAAACTATTTAAAGACAAAGACAAACATAAAGACAAAGAGAGGACTTTGAAAGTGGAAGGGAGCAACATAAACAATTCCCAGTAAGGTTATCAGCACATTTCTAATCAGAAACCTTGGAGGGTAGAAGGAAGTGGGCTAATATATTCAAAGTGCTGAAGGAAAAATCTTATCAACTGAGAATTCTATATCTAACAAAACTGTCCTTCAGAAAATGAGGGAGAAATTAATACACTCCCAGATAAACAAAAGCTGAGGGAATTTGTTATCACTAGACATGAATAATTGAAAGGGGTGGGGAGATAGATGTATTGAAGCAGAGGATTTTGTTTTTGTTTTTGTTTTTTTGTAAGATTGATATTAAACTAATACAACTTCAAATTAGAGTATTATAACTTGAGAATGGTTAATGTAACAACACTAACCTAACACACACACAAACAAACACAAATAGCTATAGAAGTCACATTTTTAAAGGCAGAAAGTGGAATGTGTTTGCCAGGGCTGAGAGGAAGGAGGAGTTATTGTTTAATTTTGCAAGTCAAAATTTTTTCTGGCCCTGGATGATGGTGGTGGTCACAACACTGTGAATATACTTAATGCCAATGATCTACAAATTTAAAAATAGTTAAATTGTAAATTTTATCTTATGTGTATTTTGTCATTATTAAAAAATAATTTAAAATACATTGAGATACAACTTTATATTTACTAGGTGGCTAAAATAAAAAGGAAAAACAATAACAAGTGTTGATGAAGCTGAAGAAAAATTAAACTCCTTATACATTGCTAATAAGATTCCAAAATGGTTCAATCCCTTTGGAAAATTGTTTAGCATATTCTCAAAATGTTAAACATCAACTAACCACATGACACAGAAATTCCACAGTATTTAGTTGTATAATCAAGAGAGTTGTTGAAAACATATGCAATGATTCTTTATAACAGCATTATTCATAATAGCCAAATAATGAGAAACACTCCAGTGTATATCAAATGGCAAAATAGATAAACCACACGTGGTATATTTATAAAATAAATTATTACTCAGTTATAAAAAGAAATGAAATCATGAAACTTGCTATAGTAAGAATGAACCTTGAAATCATTATGCTAAGTGAAATAAGACAGACACAAAATACTGCATGTTGTAAAATTCTATTTATATGAAATGTCTAGAATAATAAAATATATCAAAATAGAAAGTAGATTATTGGTTGTGAAAGTTTTGTGGGAAGGGGTTATGAGAAGTGATTCTCCTTTGCAGTGATGAAAATACTTTGAATTAGCGGTGATTGTTGCACTACTCTGTGAATATACTAAAAAAAATACTTACACTGTAAAATGTAAAATGCTTACATTTTACAATGTAAAAAAACTTCAAAAGCATAAATTTTATGGTAGGTAAATTATATCTTAATAAAGCTGCCATTAATAAAAATAGATTTATGTGAGACAGAATTTTGCTGTTTATTCTCGTTCAAGGAAATCTTGACTGATGAAACAAACAAGGAATGTTAGTAACCTTGTAAATAATGACATTTATTTTCCATTAGGACAATGATTATAATTTCAATGCAATAATTGCACAAAGTATTAAAATAGTTTCTCCTTTTTGCCCCCAGATGTGTTTCACTGATGGTTGTTATTGCATCAGTGAGTATAGATTTGCATAAATTACACAATTTCTTTTAACTGCATCTGGAAAAAGGCTTGTCAAGGGCAGAAATGGAGGCTTATCTTGATGAATCACAAAACTGAGCCAGATACACCTCTAATTTGGTATCTGTTTTCTCACACACCCATTTCCCAATAGGCATTTTCAGAGTTGTGAGATAATTCTATGAATCAGGCCCAATTAGGAGAACCAGGCCAAGTTTTTGCTGCCCAGAGAAAGTATCTTAAATTCTCTTTCTTTTTTCCTGGCATCTTAGTATGATTCTTATCTTGAGTTTTAACTGTGTATGCCAGTTCCTAACAACTTTTCTGGCATTGAGGAGACAAAAAGTCTTGCCAATAAAATCTGCAAGTATGGTGATGGACCCTGAAAGAACCTATGATAGGTTCAGTGAAGAGAGGGTAAGTCAAGAGCTAATGTAGCCCTCCTTGACACAAGCCCCACAGAAGTGGACCACACACTCCTCTGACTTTTCTCCTTGGTGATAGTGTGCTTCCAAGGCATAGTCAGCATACGCTTTAACAGCATGAAAATATAAGTTTACTTGAACGTTGATTTCGACACTGTTTTGATGTTATAGTTTTGTTACAAGTGTATTTTTTTAACTTTCTAAATTCTTAAACATTTCTCAACCTACTGTTCAGTTAAAAATTTGAATTCATAGTGAATTTTTCTTAGTATTTTGTTATTGATTCATCTGTTTGAAAACAATGCAATTAATTGTGCCATTTTTACATAGATGGTTTGATATAGACTATATATATATATATATATATATATATATATATATAAATATATACAGTATCAAATTATCAGATTCTGCATGTGTCTGTATGTATAAAGAAAATTTAGAAAATGGGTATCAATTTGAAATGTATTTTTATGCCCAATAGCATAATAGGACAATTAGTATTTTTTTGTGTCTATAAATAAATTCAAATTGAGAGGGCTGAGTAGCATTCAGTCATTACGGAGGTTGTATGTACTTGTTCAGTACTGTGATCAAATTTCTGCCATTCTCATTGATTTTCCTGAGAGACTGTTAGCAATGTTTTCTATAGAGCCGGTGATGTAAGGTGCCAGAATGTAGGGGGTAATTATAGTCTGAATTAAAGCACTTAAGCCCTGCACTTGTACTTCTAGATTACTACTACTAGAGGTATAAATATAAGATCTTAAAGGCTGACATCACCAGGCCTACAGCAGCAGATAAAAAAGCAGGCACAACAGAGGCCCAGGTGAATGAGTGTGGATTAATAAGTTGTTAAGAAGAGAAGGATTGAAGCTAAATTAGACATGTTCTTGGTAATGTCAGGGATCCATGAGAAGAGACCGCTCAAGTAGAAGCCTGAATTGACTACCAGAAATTCAGAATGAGGCCTATGTAATGCTGGTAGAAAATAGACTAAGGGCTGAGAAATAGAAATGAAGAAGCAATCTATAACCAGGAGTTAACTATGGATAAAGCTAGATCAAAATCCAGGCATGGTTGTTAGAAGTCAGCAAAGCCTCAAAGCAGATGCTGAGAATACTGATAGAACACATAAGGTGGAGGAATCATTAGCTATACACACTGAGATCTATTTCTGTTTCTATAGGAATTTTAGAGAACTGTGAGATTGTATGGGATTGTATAATAATCATTATAGTCTCCACCATTTATTGGTAGCTTATTTATATTCAAGCAAGTAAGAATATACCTACATTTTTAATTTAATATTCTTAACAGTCCTATACTTTTGATTTTATTATCTCATTAACCAGATATTCTGTTTCTAATAACATCTTTTCTTCATTAGTATGAGAAAAGATAAAATGCAGTAGTAGTTGCATATAACTTCAAAGCTAACTTTACCCTTGTTTCAAGTAGTCATGGATTATGGTTTATAGATGAAGGGGTAAGAGGCTGTGGAGAGAGGATTAACACTGTGCAGAAAATGCAAGCAGAGTTTGTCTTGTTCATTAGATGTTGTACTCAACTTAAAATGCTACCCATATGCCTGTATCCTGATTCTGTGTATGTGGAAAGGAGAAGCATGTATAAACTATGTCACATATGTTTTGTCTCATGAGTTCAGAGTCAGAAGGATCTTCCGAGGTCTCCCAGTCTAATTCTTTTACTCTATTAGATGACCTCCAAACTCAATTCTATGCTGAACAGAAACTTCTGCCAGCCTTTCCCAACTCCAGGGCCCCCAGGCAGAGAGAATTTCTTTATCTTTGAAGCTTTGCACATTTTCCCTTATGGTTGTGAGAGCTCTGGCTGTATTTTGTTGTGCTTTATAGTTCATAGCTCTGTTTCCTTCCCCACCATTATTGGGGTTGCAAGCCATCTAATGGCAGAAATTCTGTTCTAATCCCTTTTTTGCCCCTCAAGAGGATAGTGTCATTACCAAAATTTACTGAATTGAATTTCATACATGACTAATCTAAGTATTAGAATTAAGCCAACATGTTAAGCAACTTGCATAAGTCACATGTCAGATTCATAGCAAGGACCAGGAAATATTTTTCCTACTCATAATTTATAATATAGTGATATAGCCCTCATCTGAGGTATTTGTCTCTGTCTCTTCATGTGAAGTATGTGAGGGGATGTTACTTTCTAACCATGCTCCTCTGAGCACACTTGTTATCACTCTCTGGTTACACCAGTGTTGTTTTTTTTTCCCCCTGTATTGGTACCTACTAAACAGGGAAGAAAATTTTAAAAATTTACTTAGCATAGCACCGAGCACAAGGCCTTTATTGCTTTTTGTCTTTGATGAAAAGATTGGAACCCTAGTTCAGGTGGAGCTTTATTGATTTCTATACAATCTTATAGAGAACCAGTGACAAAGCTGGAGATCGAATCTAGGAAAGAGGTAGACAGAGTAAAGAGAATCAAATATATGGTAGCTGAAGGAAACCGGACTTTGGATGGTAAACACACAACAGAATATATAGATGTCAAATTATAATGTACACATGAAAATTATATAATTGTAATAACCAATGTTACCCCCAATGAACTTAATAAAAAAAAAAGAATCCAGAATTTTGTTTTGTTTTGTTTTAACTTTAATAGCAACGAACCATTCCCTGAATAGTCCCAGAAAGAGTTTAAAACAAATAGGTTATACTTATAAATGTTTTAAAAAGCCATGTCCACAAACAAACCCAAAACACCTATGTGTGTATATAATTTTATATGTTTTATGAGTATGGGAACAGATGTGGAAAATAAATCCATATTGTCTGCCTTAGAAGGAAAGTGGTGGGACTGAGAAAATTTCAGCTGGAGTTTATTGACTTTTTAATTCATATTTGTGTGGTTTGCACAAAGTTAATAAAAGTTTTTAGAGAATTTTGTCTGACTGAATTTGACGTTTGAACACATTATTTTACTCAGACCCATTAATTCAGTTTCTTCATTATAAGGAACAGAGATGACTCAAGCTAGCACAAGTAAAGGAGACGTGTTGCACTGATAAATGATCCATGACTGCATATGACCCAGGGAAAGGGGCCGAAGTACAAGCCAGGCTTCCAGAAACTTAACCAAGAGAGTAAACTCTGGATTCAAGAAGACTTTTGGAACTTCGTAAAAACTGTGTGAGACTGACTCTTGTGCTCACTGTTAACACTTCACAACCATACTCCCTGTGGTGTCTTCTAAAACTCTTCCACTACCAAGTGACAAATTCTTTTCAATTTTCTCAGTTAAAATCCTGAGAAGGAGAGAGAATTGTATTGGCCAAGTTAATCTCTTGGGATCCCACTTTATAAAACATTATTCTTCTCTCTAGTGTATGTGAACTACAGAGTTGCCTTTCTATCTGATGCCCAACCACCTGGTACAACCTGTTGCCCAGAGGTGAATTTGTGTTGTAAAAAGCATGTGGTTGTGGGAGGAATGGGGAAGCTTTGACTAGCTCTTGCTTTTGTTAAACCCACTTATTTTTTGGTGTCTATTTTAGCCTCTATAGAAGGAATATTTTTATACATATGCCTCACTTGTTATTTCTGGGCCTGTAGTTACTTCTTTGCTCTAGAATTCTTTGCTTAACTCTCATTACACTCTGCTGACATTGCCTCTATTAAGTGTGTCATCATCACTAGACTGCAACCTCTCGAAGGAATGGGGTTACAATTGCCTAATGTGATCTCCAAGGTATCTATCTAGCCAGCTTATAGGAGATCTCAGTAAACATTATTTGAATGAATAGATGGCCTCCAAAATAGGTGGGAAATTTTTTAAATTTGTTAAAATACAGCATCGTTCAATTTCCAGGAGCTTGAGTTCCTTCCTCTGCTAATCTATAGCTAATACACATAGAAGTGATTCTGAAACACAACCTGAGTCCTAGCAGGTCTTCAGGGTGTTGACATGATTCTGATGATCTTGGAAATGGTTAGGAAAAGGTAAAAGTGGTTTGCAAGGTGGGGCTGGGGAACCCTGAGTGAGATGGGAAGCTGGGTGACTTCTTGGAATTGGTAGTGTAACATGAAAGGCAACCCGCCCATCTGGAAATGTAATGCAAATAGGAGGCTATGCAAATCATATCTGTTTCTATCTCTGATCTAGAAAGCTGAAAAACAGCTGTCAAACCCTGCTTGGGACACATTTATATTCTGCTTGTGATATGAATCCTAAGGAGGTGATACCCACACAATCACAGCATTGTTCCAAGCTGTACAACAGGCTTGCCATAGCCTTGGGCTCTCATACATGTCCTGACGGCTGTCTCTGAATAATGTTTCAGAGACACCGGAGCTGTCTAAGAGGCCATTTTCTCTCTGCATTGTTTTCAGGACACTTTTAAAATGCCACCTATTAAAGTTTGGTTTCTTCCCATGGTACCTAGCCTGGGAAAGTGTTATTCAGAGTGCATTTGTGTTAGAGGCATGACGTCAATGTAAAGTCAAGGAAAGGCTAAAGGTCAAGACTCCCCTTTGCCCCAAGTCCTGGTTATGCTAGACCAAGTCAATCTTGTTCTCTAGCCTGCTAGGAAACATGTCAGTGGTATGAAAGAACACAGAGCCTTCATTTGTTTTAGCCAGTAACGTAAAGGCAGCCCACAGTTGCTTAGGTCAAGGATTCTTCAGGAAGTATTTCAATTCTACAAATCTTTCTCAGGGTCCATCTAATCTACATGAATTATATTATAAACAGGAGAGTAAAGGGACTGGGGTAAAGAAAAAGATGTGATAATTTTATAGATTGTAAAAAATTACTGCCATATAATGGTGAATGGAAACAATGATATGGAGAGTTTAAAAGATAAATTTTGATCCTTTACCTCAGTGTTCTAGACAAATAAGGCAAAATAATTACACTCAATATGAACCGCTGTTTCTCAATAACTTTTATGTAAAGAGCACATGCTTCGATGTCATAAAAAACTGGATTTTAATCCAAACTTAAATACTTACTAGCTATGGGGTCTTGGCTGAGTTGGTCCCTTTGCTTAAGAGCCTGAGTTGTCCCACATAGAACAGGATAATCAGATTTTCCTTGCATGTTTCTTGTGAGGATTAAATATACTGAAGTGCCGGACTGAAGACAGTTCATGGTATGGCAATTTCCAATAAATAGTAGTTTGTAATAAAATTCCATATGGAGAGTATTGCCTTACCTAGGGCCTGCCTGCCTTTTCAGTCTTATCATGGCTTTTCTAGAGGTTTTGACTGATGAGTACTCATAGAGAAACATTGAGCCAGGGTTTGCTTCCTAGTAGATACCAGACACAAGCATTAGCAAATGATCTAGAGAAACAGCAAGGCCTGTTGAAGCATTTCATTGCCTTTGAACTCCATCATGGCTGGTGCTACTGCCTCATTGTAAAATATGGAGTTACCCACTCTCTTTGTCTCAGTTTGGTTTAGATGACTTAACAAATACACCCACAGATGTCTGTCAGTCTTGCAGCTGTAACCACATGCCCTATATACTACTGTAAAGAACATTCTTTCTTGCCATTTGAATGTCTTAAGTTGCCATGTTTACTGACATTGGTGTTATGACTTCATTCATCAGCTTCATGAAATTCTCACTACTGTTTCTTAGTTTCGTAACTTGAAATTTAATTGTTCGATTTTAAGCACCAACTCCAGTTATTTCCAATCTGAATTAATTAATTCATTCCTGGTCTTTAAATTTTTCTGGTACATAAACCAAGGGTTTTATATTTTACTAACAACCACATTATCTTTTTAAGAATGTATAAGTCACTGTATAATGATTAAGAGCACAAATGCTAGAGTAGATTGCTCTGGTTCTAATCCCAGAACCATCACTTACTATGTACGTGACCTAAGAGAAGTTAATTCCTCTGGGCCTCAAATTCCTTATCTTCATAGAATGCTTATAAGAATTAAATGAGTTTATATGTGTAAAACACCGAAAAGAGTTTCTGAAACATAGCAAGTGCTACAGAAGGTTAACCGTTATAATTATTGTTATGCATATAAAATAGGCTGGCTACTCTTTTTCTAGGGAAGAGTACTAATCAAAATGTACTCAGAGTCCTGCTAGTATTCGGTTCTAGAATTTCCAAGTGGTCTGTCTGATGACCCCTCCTAATAGCAAGTAGGACTGGAGATTAGACTGGCATCTGCAAAGCTGTGGGTTTATATGATATAAGGCAGCAGCATGACATGCTAGAAGTCATTAGGATGTTGAAAAAAAGAATTCACACAAGTCACAAAAACAAGTTTGGCACATGATAATTAAAATAGTGCGGAGTGGGTGATGAAGGTGAAAAAGAGTCATATGCGTTGTAACAGAGAATCATAGAAAGAAAGCAGGGGCTAGTCCCAGAAGGATTCTTAATGTGATATTGGTAGGCCAGCTATATTGAAAGAAAAGACAGAGCAGCCATAATGAATCACCAATTTTTTTTTTCTATTAGATTGTTTGATATTTCCCTTAGTTCATCTGCTGGAAAGTTGTGACACATTTTAATATACTCCTGAGACAGGAAACAATTTCTCGTGGCTATTCTTATGGCTCTGTAGATCAGGTTCTAAGTTAGTCATGGTGTTCCTGGGGATCCAGGACTTCTTTAGAGAGTACCTTAGCAGTAGTAGATATGGAGAACTTTGAGTCATATTCCTTAATACTTGGAAAAAGTATTAAAAACAACAGATTTTAGAAATGACATAAAAATTAATCTCTTGTCCATGCTACTATAATTTAATGTGCACTATGTGCTAAGAATTATAGTAGTTTATGTCTATTATCTCATTGATCCTTAGATGAACCCAACAAAAGGTAGATATTATTAAATTCACTTTTTCATATGATTGATGTACTGCATAGAGAGAATATATCATTTGCTGCAAGAGAGCATGAACTAATTTAGGTTAAAAGGATCATTCTGAGGTAAGTAGAAGGCAAGAATGAAATCAGCAGTACCAATTAGAAATCTATAGTAGTAGTCTAGATAAGGCATGATGGTGGCTTAGACTAAGGTAGAAATGGTAGAGATGGTGAAAAATTGTCAGATCCTGGAAAAATTTTCACGGTAAAACAGGAATTCCATACAGTATGATGTAGGTTAGGGGAGAGGTAAAGAATCAAGAGGGAACCTGAGTTTGTTGGCCTGAATAAGTAGATGATTGAAACTGCCACAGCTGAGATAGAAGAGGCTGGAGTTGAAGCAGGTTTAGAGAGGAACAGGAGTTCAGTTTGGGACTTGTTATGTTTGCGATATATATCAAACACCAATGGAGATGTCAAGTAAACAGTCTGAAATTCAGCAGAAGTCTTGGGTAAAGATAAGAATGTAGGGTTCTAGCACATAGATATTTTTAAAGGCATAAGCTTCAAGAAATCACCCTAGAAAGAAGTGTAGATATAAGAGAGGACCAAAGACAGAGCATTGGTTCACACCTCTTAGAAAGTGGGAGAGGAGAGTGATAGCAGAGTGGGTAGAGAGGAAGAGTTAGTAAAAGAGAAAAAGAAAGAATGGCCAATGGAATAAAAAGGGAAAAAGAGATTGTGATGGCCTAGAAACTAAGTGTAAAAAGCATGTTGAAAAGAAAGGGGGAATTTACCTGTGTTAAAATGCTGCTATAAATCAAGTTGAAGAATCACAGTTGACCATTTAGACTTAACTACATAGACTTTATTGGTGATCTTGAAAGAAACTACTTGATAAAGTGAGCTGTGGGGGAATCTTTGAGAAAACAAAGGCCTGATTAGAGGATATTTAAGGGAAAGTGGGGGAGAAATATTTGGAGGTACCAAGGGAAGGTGAAGAGACATACTACTGGAATTATAAGGTTGTATATTTCCACAGAGATTGGGGAGGCTGTTTGAGAGTGGAAATTTGAACTTGATTCCTTGATCAGTTCACTATTACATATCATCCTGAGATTTTGACAGATTGACCTATGTATTTATTTTTCATCTTCTTTCTATCACCAAGGAAGTCATACCTGAGTTGTGCACTATGTCACTATGCTACCCCAAATGGAGATGTTGTAAGCTGGCATATTATGGTGAAGGGGTAACTTTAGAATGTATTCTGACAGAAAGACTACAACCAGTTCACTCTTAGGTTTCCTCTGACTGACTTGGGGAGCGAAATCACTTTTCTAGAAAATATAACCTGACTGGTCATCAAAATAAGGTTGAAGGTTGTTTTGTATCCTGTGAGGCTAATATTGAGAGCTGGAGTTTGCTGTCAGAGCATTAAAGGATCCCGAGAATATAAGTTTGAAATAGTGTTTCTTAGTTTCCTAGCAAGAGGAATCTGAGAAGAAAAATAAATAGGCATCTAAGACTATCGCTTATGATTATGTTTGCCAAAAATAATGAATAAAGAGCTGGAGGGTAGGAAACAGCTATACATATATATACTAAAGAATATACTATCTAAGAAGGAAGTTGTCATGGAGTTTGAGGATTTGACTCTATCTTCATCAACATGGCAAGTGACCCTCATAGGCTAAGAATTGGCTACTTTACTAATTTCATGATCAAAACCACATTTTTTCTCATCAAATGAATTTAATCTTTACCGGATTACAAAATTTTTGGAAATAAGGCCTTTATTAGTTCCCGGTTTACCTATTCAGGAATTCTGAATTTACCGTCAACATGTCTCATCAGTCATCTCAACATGCAGTGAACCATAGGAGGTAGGGCAGATGGATGAAAACCTGTGGCATCTGGGCTGGTAATCTGATCATTGGGACCAGTTGGTCAGAAATCTTCAGTTTGCTGTTATCTTGACAGTTATCAGGAAGTACTACAGAGGATTTTTAAGATTTAATTTCTTAAAATTTCCTCTTGGGGATTAATCATTGTTTGTCAAGTTTCTACTTGAGGAAGTTTATTTCTCACTAAAACGGAAAGAAAACCCTTGTACCTATGTATGTTACCTTGCAGTCAAGGTCGTATTCTTGGGTTCCTTGTTGCTTGCTTATCAGGAAAAATTAAAATTTATGAACCAGCCTGGCTTCATGACACTTATTTATTCTAAATAACTATTACATGAAGAGTTAAATCGATGAACTTGTAATTCTATTTATTAGCTGTTATTTTTCTACTTCCATCTCCAGATTTTTACTGATTCAATCAACAAATATTAAAATATTGGAAGAAGACTCCCAAACCCTTACTGGTCATCTACATTTTCCATACTATGAATCTATCATTCTTTGTGTTTTTTTAAACCTATTTTTTATTAAGTATTTAGATGGTGTCCAATCTTTACCACCACAAACAATGCTGTAATGAATAACATTGTAAATGTATCTTTTTTATTTGTAGGAATTCTTTATATTTGATAGTTATTAATCCTTTGTTATATGTCTTTCAAATATTTTCTTTCAGGCTTTTCCTCCTCTTGACTTTGCTTGTCTTTTAAATTTTATTGGCAGCATAGGCTAATCTGTGGTACAAATAACATCACAATCATCTAAGCTGGAATTACCACTAAAATTTACAGAACAGCCAAATAAATGATACACAGTCAGAACAAACAATGAATGCATTACTCTACCTTTTTGTCTTAATACCTGTTATTCTGCCTAATTTATTTATTGTGTTAACAGTATAATTTGGGGTCTTCTCTCATTTGTTTAAAAGAACTCTAGGAAAAGCCCAGAGTCTGTAAATCTCAAGAGGTCATACCTATTTCTCAGAGATGAAGTGAAAATAAATGATAATGTGGAGTTTGAAGCTCTTAGAGAATGATTGTTTTAGAAACAAACAAAAAAATGGTGTTATAGATTTAAGCATTAATGTGATTACTAGTTAAATATGTTAATAAGATATTTTTAATGTTCAGTTCACCATTTCTTATGTCACTATCCTATATAAGCCTTATATTTGTATTTTTAATCTTATATATCTTATATTATTCAATCTCTGGACTGAAAACCTGCCAAAGGTGGTTATTACTGAGTTACTCTCATCCTCCCATCATTGTGCAACTGTTTCATTTTATTTCATTTCATTTCATTTTATATGAACTTTAGCATTATCAAATATTCATCAAATTCTGTCAGAAGCCATCATAAATGTCAGTAATTTGGTCTTTGTTGCTCATACAAAGAATCCTTGGGTCGGCAGAGTTAGTAGAAGCAGAATCCTTGTGGGGATAATACTTAACACTCTATTTCCTTTTTACTCACTCCAAAGGTCATTAAAGACAGGAACAGTGTTTTGATCATTTGTTGTAGGAAACCTGCTTCTCAGGCTGAAGCTAACTAGATGCTGAGAAAGGGGTCAGGGACAGCAGGATGATACCTTTTTCTCTCTCTTGTTCTCATAAGGGTTTGACACCCAAACACTATAAGTTTGTTTCAAGGACCAAGAGAGTGCCATGTCTTTAAACTGTCTTAAATAGAAACATCCAGAAAATAGATTATGTAAATTCTTCCTAAATAGTGATATAAGCCCCAGGTATAAAGAGACTATGGCAAAGCATAAAATTAAGTCTCACAGCCTTCATAGTCTCATTGTCACCATGTCCCTTCTATTAAGTTGAGTGGGGCCAACCAAGGATGCTGCCCTGATATGCTATATCTGCTCTTGCATTTGTGGCCTCTTCAATTATATTAAGTTTTGGAACATTTCCCAAATAAATCAAGACTCTATTGTGTGAGGATTTTCTTCTTTTTCTAGCAAAATCTCAATGGAAATGCTGAACTGATATTTGAGGAAGTTGCATTGCTCCACCTAGGCCAAACTCTGCCTGATTTTTTAAGCCTTGGGATTAGGTACTATAGCAGTGACTTTCATCTCTCTTTCATCTATAGTCAGAATTTCACAATATAATTTGAAATTCCATTGAAGCTTTTTAGATTATGTTTCCTAGTGTTACAGGAAATGGAAGCCATATAACTAAGTCTGGCCATTGAGATGAAAAAAAAAAAATTATTGAGTGAGGCTTCCAGGAAGGTTCAGAGAAAAGGCAAGCTTCTGCACACAATACCCTCTGTAATTCACTCCTATGGCCTGGTATGTGGATGTGATGGATTGGAGCTCCAGCAGCTATTGTAGACTATTAATGAGATTGTCAGTCACATACTAAAGGAGGATGAATAGAACCTAAACCTGTGTCTATAAGAACGACAGAGCCGTCAACTGACTCTGTACTGCCAAGCTCCAGAGTTTTTTTATGTATGGGAGAAACAAAACTATAACTTGAATAATCTTTTTAGATTTTCTTTTATGTGTAACTTTTTTTTAATTGCAAACCAGAAACACAATAGCCAAAAGACAGAAATATGTTTAGTGACAGAGATGCTGCATTTTTCCCTTTAATTGTTCATATATGAAATATACTCTCCTGAATATGTCTGCTATTGCCTTACTAAGAAAACTTCTTTGATGATTTAGCACCAAATGTGGAAGAAAGGCTGCTTTTATACTTGAGGTTTTAACTTGTGACTCTACTTTCTTGGTACCTGGGCATTATAGTTAAATTTTGATTACTTTGAAATATCCAGGACAACCAACAGCATCCTCTACTTTGTACATTAATCTTTTCCCATTTATCTTATCTAATTTCTATGTACAATGCTGTCTAAAATATATCTGCAGCCAATAATTTATTTATTATTCACTTTTGATACTGACTAGCTCACTAGCCATTAATGAATTTAGTATTCCCTTACCTCATAGAAAGTATAAAAACTGAGCCACACAAGAACATTGGGGTTATACATGTGTATTGCTAGGGACCGTGACACATAACTTGCCTAAGCATTAGAGGCACAGCATCCTCTGTATCCTGTGCCTGTGTTACAGATGCAAGGGTGCCAAACCTTGAGGAAACTATCACCAATAGAGTAAATGGCGGACTGGATGCTTCACTGATGGATGCATAATGAATATCTGGAAATACCGTTGGGCAATTGCCTCAGCAATTTTTTATCTCGAGTAGTGTATTATTTTTGTTAATTATAACAAATTCTGTTTCCTTTTGCATTTTTTTTCACATTGGCAACCTATAGTTAAAAAACAACAAAAAAGAGTTTCATAGAATTTATCATGGAGGATAAAAGCAAAACAAAAACTAGTACTGAACTTTCTAACCTCTGAAGTTTTCTTTCTGCCCTGGGAATGACTACTGCTCCATGTACATGGTGTGCATGCACATGCATGCATGTGTGTGTTCATATGTGTGTGTGTTTTGCATTTTATATGGTCTTTCAATTTGTATTTGAAGGTCTTTTTCAATTTCCCTGTGTATGCTCTTGCATTTATGAAGTCCAGAGTATGTGTTAACAGTAGTTCTCTAATTTTGTACTCTCTTGGCCTATCTTCTTCATATCATTCTTTTGTTCTATCTTCTGAAAATGAGGTCATAGAACTGAAGTACAATATGTATTATGTTGTCTTTTCTTTATCAAAAAAAAACCTCCATATAAACAAAAGAAGATTTTTAGTTCAAGTAGTGAACACACTACTTTTTGTCCCTCTTCAAATTGTATCAAAGTAACATGCAAAAATATAAATATAATATTCCCATGGTGTTACAGAAAAGCTTAATGGGGTGTTATCCTCAGACCAAAACAAATCAGTGATTTCTGTAAGATAATAAGCAGATGGAATCAGCTCTAAAATAAATGTTTGGCTTTTTTCTTTTTTTAAATAGAACTCTAAAGTAATTAAAAGTTAGAGAAAGTGTAAGCTGGTAAAGGAGAAGGCCATAGAGAATTGGCTGTGCTGGTTCCACTATTTGGTAGAAACTGGGTATGCCTCAGTTGCCAAATATGTTTTATATTTTTGATGCAAGAGATACCCAGGATGATTACTAAGGGCTGCCACCAGGGCAGTTCTCAATCCATTCACAGCTACCAGGAGGAAAGAGAAACTGATATCTAGAAAAGTAATTACCAATATTTGTTAAAAAAAACAACAACAAAAAACCCCCCAAAAACCCACTAAATTTATGTACGCCCTTTCACCTCCCACACAAACACACAGCACAATCCAGTTCTTGCAGTCAAAATATTTATTCTCTACCAGTGGAAGAGATATTTTCACTTGGACTTAACATACACATCATTTTCTAATACACAAGGAAATTAAGGAAAGCTAAAAGCATGAAAAAGGCCTAGTACATGCAACACAAGGGAAAAAATATTGAGAAAAACTGTTGTTGATGGGAATAAATGGTTAAATTAATATAAATGTAATTATTACCCTTAAATAAATTTTGGAGACTTAAGGAAGCCTATTAAGTCTGCTAAAAAGCAACAACAAAAACAATAACAACAACAACAGACTTCTGTGGAAAAGAAGTTCTCCAAATTCATGAAACATAAAGATAGAATCATTGATTTAAGACAAGATGTAGTAGATAAACTGAATACCAGATTGGACACAGCCAATATATGATTTGGTGAAACTGAAAACAGAACTAAGGAATTCTCCTAGAATATAACACAAAATTAAAAAAAACGAAAAGATACAAATGAAAAATGAAACAGAAAATAGAGTAGTTTCATCATGAGTCAAAAAACAGTTTCAGAGGAGATAGAGGAAAAAAATACTTGAAAACATAATAGAAGAAAATATTCCTGAGCTGAAGACAGACTTGCCTTAAGATTAAAAGAAATTTCTGGATGTCACTAAGGAATGGCAAAAGAGAACATCTAGATTCTCTCTGATGAAATTTCAGAATGCTAGTGATAGAAAATTCTAACTTCCAGAGAATAAAATTCTGGTTTACTATAAAGGATAATCCTCAAACTGGCATGAGACTTATCTTCAGCACAGATGGTAAAGGACAAAAAGGATTTTTTACGAAGTATAGGGAGAACATTTTTAGAACATAGATTTCTCTTTAAATTAAGTTAAACTAACATTTAAAAATAGAGGCCATGCTCAATCATAAAAGATGAAGAGAATTTACTACCAACAATTTATAAATGAATTACTGAAGACATACTCTAGCAAAATTGAGAAGTAAAATTCTAAAATATTTTCTAATCTGACTTGGTATATAGTTATTACATCATTTACTGTATTCCCTATGCTATATTTATAGCCCCATGACTGCTTTTAAATCTAGCAATTTGTACATATTAATTCCTTCTCCTTTTTTACCCATTTTCCAATCCCCTCTCATCTGGAAACCATCAATTTATTCTCTGTATTTATGAATTTGTTTCTGTTTTGTTGGTTCATTCTTGTTTTTCAGATTCCACATATAAGTGAAATCATCAGGTATTTATCTCTCAGTCTGACTTTTTTCACTTAGCATAATACCCTCTAGTTTTATGCATGTTGTTGTAAATGGCAAGATTTCCTTTTTTTATGGCTGAGTAATATTCTACTGTGTAAATGTACCACAACTTCTTTATCCAATCCTCTATTTGTGGACACTTAGGTTGCTTCTATTACTTGGCTATTGTAAATATCATTGCAATGAACATAAAGGTACATATGTCTTTATGAATTAGTGTTTTAGGTTTTTTCAGAAAAATACCTACAAGTGGGATTGCTGAGTCATATGGTCATTCTATTTTTAAATTTTTGAGGAACTTTCATCTTGCCCATACTGGCTGTTCTAGTTTACATTCCCACCAACAGTGTAAAGGGGTTATTTACTTTTTCTACACATCTTCACCAACATTTATTATCTCTTATCTTTTTGATAATAGCCATTCTTACAGGTGTGAAAGATATTTCATTGTGATTTTGATTTGTATTTTCCTGATGATCAATGATATTGATCATCTTTTCATATGTCTATTGGTCATCTGTATGTTCAGTGTTGAGGTAATTTTAAACTTACAAAAGAGTTTACAAAAATAATGCAGAATTCCCATATACTTTTCCTGAAGATATTTGTATACAGCTTTTTGTTTGAACATAGTTTTATTTGTGGTAGATGCCTTGGAGTGGGATAGTTGCATATTTAAATTCATAAGAGACTGCCATACTGTTTCCAAAGTGACACTGGCATTTTGAATTCCCACCAGCAACTGATGAAAGTTTCAGTTGCTTCACATTCTTGTCAGTACTTGATATGGCAAAGTTTTTATTTTTTAATTTGCATTTCCCTAATTACTAATGGCATTGAACATCTTTTTATCTAATTGTTATTTAGTTATCATCTTCCTGTAAGGTTTGTTCAGATATTTGCCCATTTTTCATTAGATTGTTCTTTTTTCATTATTGGATTTTGAGAGTTTTTACATATTTTGGTCACAAGTCTTTTTTCAGGATTATGATATGTATATTTATGCTTCCAGTCTATGGCTTGTTATTTCATTCTCTTAACAGGATCTTTCATGTAGAAAAAAAAAATTAATTTTAAAGGAGTTTGATTTATCATTTCTTTTCCTTTATGTGTCATAATTTTGGTGTCATATCCAAAACCTCTGCCTATGTCAATGTCATGCAGATTTTCTAGATGATTCTTGATTATTCTTGTTCCTTAGTGAAGATAAGGAAGATGATCAGGGAGAATTTCTTGCCCTTTTTACATTTTTTTAGATAAACTTTTCATGATAGAGCACTTTTCAGTCTTTTCTGATAGTGCCAAATCCGATTCATGGAGAGACGGCCTGCAAGAAGCTGTGGACAATTACTATGGCCTCCATTAGTTTCACACCGTCCTGTTAGCCTATACTCGGCCTTCACCAATTTTTTAACTAGTCTAGTTTAACTTTTCTTACTATATCTGGTTTCTATCTACCCCAGATAAGTGAATGCTTGCATCTCCTATCTCTCTACAGGGTACCATCTTTCCCTAGGTACTTGACTTTTCACTGGGTTTTAGCTCTTTGATGGGTTAAAAAAAATGTGATAAATTTGAAGTTAGTCTGGCTCTTTTTTATTTCAAGGGTGGGCGAGATCTCCTTTCACCTCTATGTTTCAGGTGGAAGCTGGAATTATTCGATTGAGGTGTAAAAAAAACAAAAACAAAAATAGAATAGCTGATTTTCAGTAAATGGAAAAGACTAGCCAAGAAAATGTAAAAAAAAAAGAAAAATAAAGCAATAATTTTCTTCTAAACATTATATTATAAAGTTACCTTATTATATTTTAAGTAATATTTTACTGTATTATACAGCTACCTTAATTAGCACAGTGTGATTTTGGTAGAGAAATAAGCTCAACAGATGAATACAAACAATTAATTTTCCAGAAACTGATTCTATAAATATAATAATTTAATATATCATAAAGGAGATAATTCAAATCACTAGAGACACACATTTACTAAAAGATTTAGGGACAACTGGCTATCAGAACAGTAAATCATTTTTTTTTGTTAAAATTCACAACAGATTCCAAATACACTAAGGCTCTACATATAAGGAAAACTAACAATAAAGAATAAAATTATAAAATTATAGAAAAATGTTTTTGTAAGCTTGGAATACTAAGGAAAACATTTAACCCAGACACTACAAAGAAAAAGATTGAATATTTTAACCAACTAATAATAAATGTGTTTTTTAAATGTCTATATAATAATATAATACATCATAAATAGGGTTTTAAAACAGTGACTGGACAGGAGAAAACGTTTGCTCATATTTGCTTTCTTTATAGGACTCCGCAATCAACAAGAAAATTACTAAATAAAGAAATTTGTAAGAGATTTAATTGGATAATTTACAGAACTGAAATGGGCAATAAACAAAGGATAAGATGCTAAACTTCCTAGTAATTAGTAAAACAAAAAACTTAAAACAATAATGACATTGGTTTTCATTCACAAGCTTATAAAAAGTCTTATTGATGACACTGAAAGGAGCTGAAAACTTTTATATACTGTTTATGAAAAAGTATGTTTAAAAAGCCTTTTAGGAGGTCAATTGGAGAGTATTTTTCAAACTTTAACATATTAAAAAAACTGGATACCTTTGGTCATAGGAAACAAATTCCATTTAAATTTGCTTATGCAATTCAAGCAGATTATTGACTTTCGACTGGAAAATTTAGATGAAAGAAATTCAACAAGGAAAATACTGGTTTTAAGTGATGCTTGATCAGCAAGCACCTATTTCTTACTGATTCTCAGTTCTCATTTTTGTCCTATGGTTGCTTTAGCTTGTGATAGCGAGATGGTGTTACAAGCTGAATTATTCTCTGAAAATTTATATGTTGAAGTCCTAACTCTCAATACCTCAGAACAGATTTGGGGGTAAGGTCTTTGAAGTGTTAATTAAAATGAGGTCCTTAGGGTGGGACTCTAATCTAATTTTACTGCTGTCCTTATAAGAGGAAATTTGGACACAAATACACCTCCAGAGGGAATACAGTGCTAAGACACAGGGAGAAGATGGCCATATAAAAGCAAGGCAAGGGGCCTGGAACACATCCTTCCCTCACATCTCTCATAAGAAACCAACCCTGTTGATACCTTTATCTCAGATTTCCAGCCTCTAGAATGAAAGAGAATAAATTTCTGTTTTTTAGGTCACTTAATCTGTGGTCTTTGTTTTAGCAATCATACCAAACTAATGCAGATGTCATCTGACATCTCCCAGAGCTACACTGTTTCTGTATATATACAACAAGAAAAAATAAGTCTCTAAGAATTCCCATCAAATCCCTGAGTTTTATTTTGATTAGAACAGTTCTAAGATACAGCTATCCTCTAAGTGCATCACTGAGTGATCAGAGGTATTAAATGGTCTCATTGCCTTAGCCTCAGCCTTAAACTCCACTTTTATTGCAGTCCTATCTCCCAGCACCAAGAGAGCTTGAGTGGAATGTAAGGGCTAATGCAAGTGGAGGAGCAAGGAATGAATGCCAGGTAAACATCTTCTCTGTTCTTTGACCTGCAACTGCTCTTCTCACTAATGGAAGGAAATACTGACATAGGTGTCCAAAGGGCTCTTACAAGCTTTTTATTACACCATTCTTTGTTATAGTGAAAAATTAAATCAAACTCAGTGTCTGCCAGTAAAATAATAACTGGCACTTCTGTAATAAAACCACATAATGGATTAACATTTCTCCTGAGCAAATGTTAAAAAAAAATAAATTGTATTTACGTAGTCTGACTTGGAAAGATCTGCATGACCAAAATGGAAAATGTGAATTCTACATAATATCTATAGAATGATGATAGTTACCAAAAAATCAAACAAATTACATTTCTGCATGTACACGTAGGCATGTTTTAAAAATGTCTAGAAAAATACCTACCTAACTGGCAACAGTTGTTATGGTGAAGGAAGATTTTAGGATTAAGAGGATTCATTATGAGGACTTTTGCTTTATTTGTGGATCTTGGCTGTTTATGAGAGTACAATCAAGTAAATTGTATCTGTAGAACTAAAAAATGATAAAGTTTATAGTACTATACTTGAAATGTAGTAAATACTTCATAAATATTAGCAGTTATTATTATTATTAAAGATAAATGAGAACTTCCCAAATTAGATTCCTGTTGACAGGTAGACTAGGGAGAACTGCGTGACAAGAGGGCGGGCATCTAGATAACACGTAGGCATAATGTGTTCATGTGTGCATGTAAATGCACAGTACAAATGTGGAAGATCCCTCATGAGACTGGGATGACGATTGCCATTGGGAGGGTTCCATTATGGTGTGGGGAAGGGATGAAAATGGCCTCCATTTTTATCCCACCTATTGCATTTTTTAAATTTTTCATAAAGGTGCATTATTTGGGTACTATTTGAAATAACAAAAATTATGCTTATACAATCCCTGGTTTGCTTCTATAATTTATATCCTCATTTACTTAAAACTTAATTCCAGCAAGGAAGAACAATTTGCAAAAGCATTAATTTGAGTGCTGTTTGTATTCTTATTTCTAGGGTATTGAACAAGAAGGAGGATTGTTTGTCAAACCAGGACCAGCTGGGATTCTCTGGCTGACTCCCAGACTTGACTGTGAAGAAACGGATATTGGGTGCTCTCCCACCTCGTCAGGAGCAGCGTTTCTCCTGCCTGCTCTTGGCACCCTCTAGCATCCTGTGCCCTGCTAAGGTGTTAACTGACAACTGACAGATTTTGCTAAAAGCCTACTCTTCTCCATGGTATTTTCATTTTAAAAATTGACTTAAAACTAAATGAAAACCCCCCAAACTTCTGAGATTCAAGGTATAAAATCCCTTCACAATAGCCCGTAAATACGATCACAACACTCCCATTTTTAAAGCAAATAAGCAAATGCTCCCTTGATACCTGAGATTCCATTAGCTACAATCCAGTGTTTATCAATTTTCATGCAAAACTTTCAATGGAACAGTTTATTCTCTTCTGCTAACCTCTCAAACACTACTAACACAAATGTAATCTGACTTTTATCTTTTTCTCCTGAAACTTCTCTCTTTAAAGTTATCATTATTAAGATCTAATTGCCAGTCTGAGAGACTTTTCTTCAACTTCAGTCAGTACTTTGTAGGAGAGAGGCATGATGGCATTTGTCATGGCTTTTAACTTGTCCATCTGTCTTCCCATCTTGAGGGTGAGCTACTTCACATTTGAATCTCTGCCTTACTCACCTTTATGTCACTGTCGTCTTGTCTTATATAGTGCTTAAACTATGATACTGCTGACAATAGGCATACTACCTGATATCTATTGAAAGACTGCATGATTTGGGAAGTCTGGTGCTGGTAACATAGTAGGAGTGAATAAAATATGTGCAAAGACATGACAGGCAGTTGGGAGCGTTAGACTGAGGAAGGTATTTTAAGCAGGTTAATTACTTGAATTTTTCTAGCAGCCCTTTGAGAATGCTACCTGTTCACTCTTTACGTTGGTTCTGGTTACGAGAATTAGGAAGATACAGAAGTATTACTTGGTACAGGAACCAGGCCTGGTTGAGGTTTGACTGAAAGAAAGGTGTGGTATCTCCATCACGACATTGAGTAAAGAATGGAATGAGGAGAGAGATTTTTTTAACATTAAAGCAAGAATGTAACTTCAGTGTACAAAGTTTTAATCATACATTATTCGTATCCCTATACTCCAACAACAGAACAGGCCTGTTTCATACTGTAAATACACTTGAATATCTAAAGCAATGGAACTGAAGATGGCCTTTAGCAACTTATAACGTCTCCAAGCAAGTTCTGGTATGTGCTGAAAAGATAGGTACAGTATCTCAGCTTTGAATGTGAGTTTTCAAAATGTTGCAATAATACTTCTGAACATTATCCCCCTCCTCATGTATCTGCTTTATGTATAGACCCCTGTTTCTGTTATTTTAGTTTACTGTGATGCAGATCATATTTTGGAGAGTGGTAGGAAGTAATAATGAGTCAGGAAGAAGAGGGAGGACTTCACTAGGTCTGCAGACAGGTGATACATATACTGAGATGCACTAAGAGTGACATCCCTTCTGTCGAACACCTCTCAAGTTAGAATAAGTGTAAGCTGAGACTGCTTTGACCATAACAGAAGTAAAATTATTATAATAGAAATGTGTCATAAAATCAATGCCTTCAACTTCTAAAATGAACATTTCGGCTGTGCCTCTATGTTTGCATTGGCTTTAGAAGCTGCGTCCTTTATCAAACAGTAGGAGGTTATTATCTGGTGATAATGTATTTTGATTCTATTGTTGTTATTTTAAAACTGGTTTCTTCTGGGCCTGTCCTTCTGGTGTGTTTGTTTAATGACATGTTTAAAATCTTTGTAAGAGCTGTATTAAAATGACAGATATTTTATATTGCCAACATAAACCACAATCTCCATGGCTGATGATAAACTTCATTTCTGGTCTTGGCTACTGTATGCTTTAAAGCTCTTAGCTGCTTTTCAGATGTTGGCATAGTTGTCAATCATTCTGTATTATGCTTATAGTTTGTGTGAGGAAGCCATTTGTTAAATTGCAGTCTCCTAGACTCAAAGAACATTTACCAAATGTTTTCAGATAAAATGCCACCTTATTCTGTAAAATATTGGGAAGCTTGTGAGGGGAAGAAATACCTGAGGAAAACAGCAAATTATGGGAGAAAAAAGAAACAACATATTTCTCCATTTTTTGTTAAACTTTTGATAAGAACTGAGAATATCACTTAATTTTTCTCTTTTCTATGTATCTTTTTTTTGTTATTTATTTGACTAGATGAATCTCTTTGGGGACAGGGAATAGATACTACATTGGTCACCATGACGGTGACTCACTACAGTGACCCCCCAGAGCCAAAGGAGTATCTCTTCAGATTTTCTTCATATTCTCTCATTTTTCTTCCTTTTGATAGACCTTACTCTTCTTTTAGGGGCAGAGAGTCTACCAAATTATAGGAAAACGAATGGCAGTGATAGTGAAAGGCAAGTAATTTTTTTTTTTCCTCTGACACTACTACTAGTCCAACATTGCCTGGTAGCTGGCCACATCAGTCCCATGATATTTTCATTAAGTCCTCTTTGTACTTACTCTTCTCATCCTGTCATTTTAGTCAAATGTGCAGAAGACCCAGATTGAGATTCCCCTCTGAAGTGCCAAGTAAGTATGTGGTTTCCAACCAGGGAGTATTACATGTGCACTGAGTAGTATGTGAAATTGAATAACTGATATGTGTTACAATACATAATATATGATGTGTGTTTATATATCATATAATGCAAAGTTATTCATGTATTATTTTCAAGTGTGTGTTTGCAGTAGGTAAAGCAATATGTTACAAGTTCATAGCTTCTATGCATAGAGATGGGAGCAGAGTTCTCTCATTATGGGAGAATGTGCATGAGTGATTCTTCTTTAGTTAAGCAGTCATAAGGCAAGAAAATTCTGTAATCCTGGGGAATACTATAATAGAAATGCTTTGGTGCCTGGCTTCTTGGTTTTCAGAGTTAGTATTATTGGAGAATAATGACCACAGGCCAGAGTGTGGTTAGGTAGGAATAAGTCTAAGAATCCAACTTCTTATCCTTGAGATTGGAAGTTAAGAAAATCTATCTAAATGGACAAAGGTGACCCAATATCCCTTAGTCCATTGGAATGCTATGACAAAATACTATAGACTGGCTGCCTTATAAACAACAGAAATTTCTTTTCATATTTCTTGAAAACTGGGAAGTCCAGTATTAAGACAACAGCAGATTGGATGTCTGATGAGGACCCATTTCCTAGTTCATAGATGGCTTCTTCCCACTGAATCACTGCATGGCAGAAGAAGTCAAGCAGGCTCTCTGGGTCTCTTTACAAGGGCACTAATTTCATTCATAAGGGCCCTCATGAACTAATTTTTTTTCTGAAATCTTCACTTCCAAATACTATGACTTTGGGGATTAAGTCTCAATATATGAATTTTGTGGGACAAATACATTCAGTCTATAGCACTAATCAAAGCTAGTTGGTGATAAAGGATATGAAAAGCCCTAGAAAAACCTTACTAGGAGAGAAATGGCTTGCAACCTTCGTCTCAATATGGGTTTAGTTGTTTTTATAGGAGATTAGAGGTAGCACATCATGTATCTAAAGTAGGATGTACCTGCAGGTCCTGCCACCATTTGAGAGGAATGTGCTAGGTATCTTCCTTGAGGAAACATAGAGGTGCTGACAGACCAGTGAAGGCATCACTTCACAGAATGTTAGTGTTCCTTTTACCATAAAGTGTCATTGTTCCATAGAAACCATTCCACAACAATATAGCCATCACCACAAACTGATCTTATTTGACAGTTCTCTCTCCACCTGTTATTTAGAAAAAATTGGTATCTCTTTTCTCAAGTAAGGCCCAGCATTATTTAATAGCAGTCAGGAAATGTTTTGGTAATAGAATTTATGAGAATTTGATGGTTAATTAAAAAAACAAGAGTTGTGACTGTGTTTATATACCAAGCTTGTAAAGTAGGTCATACTGCTTGCCTATGGATATTATCATGATTCCCAATATTCAATATTATTTAAATTCTTTACTGAATGCATACTAGTCTCTTCAGCAGATACCATGTGGGAGTTTGGAAATTATTCAATATTAAAAAAGCTCTCATTCTTACAAAGAATTGCTATATTAAGAGGAAAAAGAAAACTATTTTGGACTTTATATGAGCTCTTCCTCTTGTTCTACTCATCAAAATTTTTAACAAAGATTTTTTTAAAGGCTATGCTTGATCCAGAGACAGTCATTAAGGAAAAATCTAAAGTGCATTTCATGCTTGGGGAAGGAAGAAATTGTGTTTGAAACAATCACTCATTAGTCTTCAAAATCCTGAAAGAATGGAAAGAGATCTTGAAAGAATGGAAAAAGATGTCAGGTAGCTACGTATATTAGATCTCTAGGGCTGCCCTGACAAAATGTCACAGAGTGGGTTACTTAAACAACAGAAATTTATTTCTCACATTTCTAGAGACCAGAAGTCCAAGATCAAGGTATTGTTGCCAGGTTTGTTTTTTTTCCTGAAGCTTCTCTCCTTTTCTTGCTTCTCATGGTACCTTTACATGGTCATTCTTTGGTTTGTATGTATTTGTCCTAATCTCTTCTTTTTATAAGGACAACAATCATATTGGAAGAGGGCCTATTCATATGACCTTATTTTATCTAAATTACTTCTTCAAATGACCTATCTCCAAATATAGTCACAGTCTGAGGTGCTGGGGGTTAGGACTTCAACATATGAATTGAGGGGGAGGAACCCACAATTTAGCCCATTTTAACAGGTGAAACTGAGAGGAATTCCCAAAAGATGCTGCAGCAAGATAATGGGGCCCTAGCTTTTCCTTCTCAGAATTTGGTGCTATGGGCTCAGCTCCTAAGAGTCCTCAAGTCCCTGAAATTCTGGTTCCTGCAGTGTTGGAATAGAGGTTCAGCTTCTGTTGAATGGTGAATGAAGAAGGGGTATTGGAGATGTGAAGAAGTCACTGGTGTGTGGAGCTGGCTTTAGGCATCTTCAGTTGGAACTGGAAATTAGTTTTAACATGGAAACATTTTTCTATCATGATTAGTTTCTTTCAGATGATCAGTTTTCTATTTCAGATATGCCATTGGTTAAAATATGTTTCCTGGGCAGGCTGCCATAATAACGTGGAATATTTGTTTACTAGCAACAAAAGAAGAGACAAATATTAATTATAACCTATTCACACAGGGAGTCTGCTGTACATCTTTATTTTTCCCCTCAGGGCCTATCATAGTGCTTCTTAAATATGTTTTGATTGTTCACTTTTTGGTTCGCTAAATTTTACAGAACACCTTCCAGCTTCCTCAGGCTGTGCCTACATGTCTCTTACAGATGGTCAAGTTATATATAATGCAGGATTGATTCCCTTCATTTTGTTTTTTGTTTTTTAATTCTGATGGATATGATTGTGATCAACTAGACTGAGTAGAGACATATCAACTATCATAGTCATGAATTTCTGCAAGAATTCTTACAAGAAGATGATTATACTGTTCCCCTTAACAGAAACAGCTGTTGTCAATGATTCGGATGGCTGAAGTTTTATTTTGGATGACAGCAGTTGGTATAACAACTCTTCTGCTGCTTATATTTAAAATACCCCATACAGACACATGCCACTGAGAGGATGGCAAGGCTCAAGTTTTTCAGTGTGTGACTTAAGTCCTAGCTTACTTAGCCTGGGACTCTATAAGGGGCAAAGAATGCTGTGCAAGGTACTCTTTTGGGATTGCACTTTGGGATGGGGGTGGGGGTGGGAACCTGGGTTCTTTTTAATTGAATCTTCCCATAATTTATTCATTTCTAAGTGGACCTTATGCTTTTTAAATGAATACGATCATTGTCTTTCAATTTTACTGAAGGAAGAATAAGAGAAAATGGGCAGATATTCTGAAATGAAGCTTAGGTTAATCTTAATGAAGAACATTTTTAAGATACTGAATGTTTTTGATTTGTCTATAGCTGAAAAAGTTTTCTTAAGTTTCTTGAGGAAATTTATTTTATAAGGAATTAAGTAATTTCCTGGATGGAATAAGAGTTTAAGGTATTAAGCAATAAAACACATTGCCTCCTGGATCCTTTATGGACCTCTTCAAGCCCTAGAATTTAATGGTACTGGTACTACAGTAGATGTAATTGTTGTCTACTTGTAGGTGTCTTGCTTACATTTATATTTAAGTTAATTCTTGCAATTCTCTGTAAGAACTATTCTTAGCTCTATTTTTATATTTAGAAAACAGAGGATCAGAGAGGTTAAATAACTTCTCTGTGGTCACAGAGTTAATATGTAAAGCAAGAATTTAAACCCAGTCTTCCCGGCTCCAAAGCTGCTACTTTTAATCATGCCCTTAACTATAGTACTATAATGCCACAGGTTTCCTTCAAAATGGCTGCTTCTGTAGATTAAATTTAACTAATCTAAACTTAATCTAAATTGTTTGGCATCATACTCTATAGAGCTTCTTACTAGTTCTTGCTTCCTACCTTATTATAGCAAAGGAAGAGGAAACAGCAAAAAATATAGCTTAGAAACACAAGAACCTGATTACTTTATTACTTCTACCTTCATTTGGTACATACAGCCACTTAGTCCCATTGAGCTGCTAATTTGCATTGTTTTTAATCATTAATTTAAGTAGCCATTTCCTTCCTGTTTTTTAATAGTTATAATCTAATCTATCTCAAGCAGATAGATATTTCACAGGAAAAAAAGAAAGAAAGCAATTCACATGTATCTCTCTTTTAAAATGTAACTAATTGGTTCATCTTAGAAATTCCTCTGTTTTCCTGATGGTATGACTGAAAATAGCACTAGATTAGGAATTTGATTACAGGGAGCAAGACTGGGAATTTACTGACAGGTTTGTAAATCCAGTTGCTAAATTGAATGTATTAGAAAAGGACTAACGCCATGAAAACTTTTAACTCAAAGGTAGGGAATGTAGTACTAAGTTACACCATTTTCAAATAACAACATTTCAATGAATGAGAAGACCTAGGGGATAGAATGCTTGTTAATTGAATTTTGTGGTTAATTTGGGATTATTTATTACACTCCCTGCTTCAATCTGATATAACTGTAAAACTTTTTGACTCATGATTGTTATCTTGGCGTATTCTAGGTCCATTCTGTGAATAGCAGAGTATATAGAATTATTCTTCAACAGAATAATATAAATGGAACTTGCACATTGCACCTATTCTTAAAATTTAAATCTTCTTTGGAAGTGCCTATCCCATTCTCGGATGAAAATGAGTAGTCAGCAGCAAAAGAAGTAAGGTGTTTATATTACAGAACTTGGTGGCAGTCTCATTAGTATTTCATGTTAGCTTTAAGAGACAATAGCTCATAGTGTTATTTCTATTTTAGTATTTCTATTTATTTTCTAATAAAAACTGAATTCTAGAAGCAAAGGTATACCTAGATTCTTGAAAATTATAGCAGTAACGACATAATATAGTTTCTACTTTCAGCTCTTCATGACTTACTTCTGTCCTCACTTGTGGAATATTATCTTTTGATGAAGAGTTGGGAGAAACAAGTAATATGCTTCAATCTTCTGCATTTGTATATGCTAAAATGAATATTAATTTCTAGTAAATGGTGTGGGCCCTAGCAAACTTAAGACTTTTTCTCAAAGTGAGTATGAGACTCCTTAGCTAATTGGAAGGTTGTCCTGGACTATTTTTGGAGAAACTACTTTCAGATCTTCTGCTTCTATTAGCTATATGATTTTCAAAAGGGATGCAATATCTCAAAATCTCTATTCCTCATCTATCAAATAAAAATAATGTTGGTAATGACAGAAGTACATGAAACACAGGACAGTTCATTCTTATACCTGACTACTCTTTTATCATAAGACTTTGGTTTGTGTGCTCACCCAGGGACAAGCCAATAAATGCACCACAGTGCAGGGGTTAGTGTATGTGGCTCAGATGTTTCTAACATGAGGAGGTAAATTCATCACTCAGAAATGTTCTTTAATTAACCAAAACCCATGTATTTTGTAAATAAGAAATTGTGCTGAATTGATTCTTAATAAGAGAAACTGTCACAAGATGAAGAATACCAGCAGCCCATTCTGTCCCTGGAGGCCAAACCTTATAAAGGGAAGTAAGTGTTAATAAGAAAATTATTTAAGGAACTTGAGAATGAAATAAGGGTATTTGGATGACGTGAAAATTGAATGGCATAATTCTAATATGGCCTGATGTATCCAACTCAAAATAGTGATGGTTTTATAGTGAGACAGAAATGTTGCAAATACACTGGCCATAATTCTTTATGGTTATCTCAATATTAAGTATTGCTTTGTCAGTAGGAATAAGCTGTGGCTAAAGCTTTTGGGTGTCCTCTCCCAGGAACAATAAAATATGCCAATTTAACACATGAATCTTCAATATTGATATCCAATGGCTACCCAACCTCTTTACACTTGACTTCTTCTTATTTAGCTATGATAAAGCATTTATTCAAGTTGTGGTCATATCTCCAAGGCCAGGGATCCATTTCTTTATTTTTTTTCATGACTCTACCTATTTTCACTCTAAAGTAATTTTAAAGTTTAGTCGTTGAAAGTTGTCTGATTTTTCTTTATTCTCAATTCTTGGTTCTATTTATGACAATATCTGCCCCCACACTGTTATTGCAAAGGCTAATTTACATAATACAACAGAAAGTATATAGTACCACTCCCAGTATTTTCAGACATTTAATAAATATTTGAACCTCGAATATGAGTATCTTCTCTGAAGTGAATTATCATTTTACCTGTATATTTTTGTTGGTTATGGGTACCATAGCATACTAAATTTTCTGAATCATTTCATCCTAATTTCAAACAATTTGTTTCCATTTTCAAATAGTTATTCCCATTTTTTGCTAAGCCAACACACTATCTTTAAAATTATATATTTTTTGAGTATCTAAACTGCATCTTCCAGATGCTCATATATCTTCCAGATGCTCTAACAGAAAAAGCATTTTTTGGACCAAGGTACCTGATTTTTGTTAAAGAAATATCCATAAGGATTTGAAGTATATATGAAACAACACTATCATAAAGTTGTGTGATGCCTGTCATAACGTTATTTTATAACTTGTAGTACAGTGATAGTTATGTAAGTGTGGCAGAGAGTACTTACTACTTTTTTACTTTGTCTCATAGTTTTGTCCATGTACATATTTAGATTTTTATTTTCTCCTTTAGTTTCTCTAAAGGAAGGGACACGATTTTACTCATCTTTCTTTCCTTAAGTACTTAGTAAATCTGTATTGAAAAATGGGGCAATGGCCAAAGAAACAGCCAGGTTCTAACATTAAGGAAAATGAAATTGATTTCAAAATGCTTCCTTTTCTCATCATAGTGATTAAAAATGTCATGCCAATTTATTAGTATAAAAGATGCACTACTATTCCAGAACGTGTTCAGTCGGGTCATCTTTCTCCCGGCTATTTCCTGGCTGTATTTCTGATAGAGATATATGTTAGGGGATTGGCAAAGTAGGTTAAGCACTGACTTTTCTGTCATTTGATTACCTCTTTTTTCAGTTGGTTAAAGTTAATTCTGGCTTCTAAGACTTTGGATAAAGGTACTCTTTATTTTTCAATTTTAGTTGATATACAATCTTAGATTAGTTTCAAGTATACAACATAGTAATTAGACATTTTATATAAACTGATTACAAAGTGATCACCCTGAGAAGTCTAGCACCCATCTGACCCCATACATAGTTATTACAATAGTATTGACTATATTCCCTATGCTGTACTAAAATACTTCTTATGTCATTTTGTAACTGGCATAATTAAATTCCTATATGGGATTCAGGGTGGACAGTAGGATTTCCTGTCCTAGTCAGACATATTTTGAAGACAGTCTGTGTAGGGAAAAAACGCAAACTTTTTGTCATAAATATACATATATCCTCAACTTTTTCTTTTATATAACCATAGAGTCATGGAAACTCTGAATTACAAATAAAGTTTTGCTAATGAATGAATCCTTCTCAATAGCTTTGTCTATATTCTACATGAATACTTTGATGATGAAAAACTGACTGCAAATTAAAGCTGTTTTTTGGAGCCTGAATTGATTTTTTTATAATTCCCACACCTTGGTTTCCTCTCTGAAGTCATGCAAATGTAACATACATTTTCTTATTTTCTTCTTAAAATGTCTTAAGAATAATATGTGACTTGCTATATAGTAAGCATGCCAGAGAACCAAGTGACAATCCTTCTCCTTGTCTCTGAAATTTTATAAAACATCATCACCCTGTTTGGATCCTTTTCACATATGGTGATACAAAAATGACATTTTCTTATGTTTTCACATTTTAGGTCAGTGACAGTCCATCTCCTAATTAGTGTTCTGTTGCAGTTACGTGAATGCAGATACATTCCCTTTGTAATTTACTGATGCTTCCCAAGATATTTAAGAGAAAACATTCCATTCTTCCTCATTATCCTCTTGTTTTTCAATTTTATTAAAGCTTATAAAGTTTTTAAATGTAGAATTACTAGAAGTATGATACATTCACACAACTGTTAAAGAGAAGTAGACTGTGTAGATTTTAAAATATGTCTGCAAAGTCTTTGGATACCATTTCCATCAAGAGGTGGGGTCTAAGTTCTTTTTAAATGAAAATAGAATGTACTGGAAGTGATGAACCATGAATTCTGAGACTAGGTCCTAAAAGTCAGTGCTATTTCAGCCTGCCTCTTTATTGAAACATTTGTTTTTGGAAACCCGACATCATAGCATGAGGAAGAAAGTTCTGGCCATGTGGAGAGGTGTCATGTAGGTGTTCTGAGATAAAGCTCCTGGGTGAGATCCCAGTCAGCAACCAGAATCAACCACCAGATATGTGAGGAAGCTTTTGAGATGGCTCAAGCCCCAGGCATTGTCTGACTGCAACCTTATGAGAAACCCCCAATGAGAACAGACTAGCTGAAACCAGCTGACCTTCAGAACTCTGATAGCTTATACTAGTAAATTATCTTGATTTTATCTGATGCTAAGTTCTAGATGGTTTGTTATGCCACCATATATAACCAGAAAAAAAAAAAATAACGCCACATAAGGGGCTGCCATAGCCAAATGTAAAACAAGGGGCATTAAGTTTGAGACTAAGACATGATCAGTAGCTGGAAGAGGGTAGTGTGTTAGCAAAGTTGAAAATATCTTGAGGAGTTTGTCAGTGAGAATGTAAATAAAAAGGAGTAAACAGTTATTAAAAGTTGGAAAAAAGGAGGCCCATGTTAGATAGTGGTGAGAAGTTTAGAGGCACGCTATTATTCACTGTAGAAAATAAAATACCTAATGAATTGGATGAGCTGCCTAAGGAAATTTCCAGGCATAGTGTTGAAGATTCCACCTTATTTCTTCAACTGCTTATAATAAAAATGAGAGAAGAACTAAAGAAATGAGAGCTTAAAAAAAAATAGCTGTTAAATATAAAGAATCCAGGACTTGGGATCAAAAATAAAACAGTTTCTCATTTCCAACCTCTCCAGATGGTAAACTATTCTCAAATTAGGAAATAGCTTTCAGACAAAGATCAAATCCAGGGCATTGTCAGGAAAACATGGTCTAAAAATGAGTTTAAAGCCATTTCTAAGACTTCAGAATTTAAGGTGGTGCCTTATATACATTTTCAAACACCAAAAGGCCATCTAAAAATCGTAGGAGAATGTTTTACATTTTCTCTCTATTAGAAATTAGGACTTCTAATAATTTTTAGTGCACTGCCCCATAGAAACTTCACTGGGACCTGAAGGGAGGTAAGAGTTTATTTCAAAATTATTTATGTGAGAAGCTTTTGTTTAATAGAGTTAACCCCAAAAAGATTCATTGAAAATCTGTAAAAGTTTAAGATAAGTATACTAACAGAAACATTGCCAGCTTGGACTAAAAGAGAAAGCAACAGTATGAAATAAATGAAAAGTGGCCTTAGGATACTCAAATTTCTATGAGAAAGAAGCAGGCAGAGTATTTAGCTGTAGTCATGGGTTGGATTTTAGGCAAAAGAAAAGAATTCAAAATGAAGACTAAAAGCCATGGAGAATTATTGTCAGACAGCAAGACTAAACCCTAATCAAGGAACTGAGAATACGTGCTTATCTGGATTCCAGAATTTTATAGGACCAGTGACTGTTGTATAGCTTCCATTTTTCTTTCCCTTTCTTTTTTAACCCCTTCATATGTAAGAGCATCGATCTTATATCACTTATGTCACTTCCACCATTGTATTTACATTGTATAGACAATTCATTTCTTTAGTTCAAATGTATTCAGATCCACAGGGAGTATACTTAAGATGCTCTACTTGAAAAACCATATCCAAGGTCACATGAACTCCATTTAGATGATAGTATCCTGGACATTAAGCTTTAGACTGAAGGTCTTACAGATGAGAGGACCTATTGTAGAAGCAGGTGACTATATTTTGCATGTGAGAAGAATGTAAATAATTTGAGTCCAAAGGGTGGACTAAAAATCCTTCCTTCAAGAGTTGTAATCTAATTCCCTTATCCTTAAATATGTGTAACCTTAGTGACTCACCTCTAATAAACAGAACATGGCAGGGGTGAGCTACATGATTTCCAAGGCTAAGTCATTCCTTTGCCCCAAGATTCTCTTGGAATCCAGCTGCTGTGCTGTGAGGAAACCCAAGCCAACAGCAGAAGTCAGTTGTAGGTGTTCTAGCTGACCATCCCAGCTTAGGGCTTAGCCAACAACCAACATCAACTACCAGATATGTGAGTGAGAAAACATTCAAGATGACCTCAGCCACATTTATTCGCTGATAGCAGTGTGAAAGGCCCTGAGAAAGAATCATGTAGATGATCTTAGTAAACCTCCAGAACTGTTGTTTTGTGGCATTAATTTTGGTATAATGTTTTTATAGCTTTGATAAGGGCATATGTGTGTGTGTATATATGTGTGTGTGTGTGTATATATATATATATATATATAATATTTACTCATATGTTTACTTATATAGTTACTTATACATATATATGTGTGTGTGTGTGTATATATATATATATATATATATATATATATATATATATATATATATTTACTTATCTGGAATAGTGTCCAATTTGTATTAAAAATTTGTATTAAAAATAAAAAGGAAGCAGGATTGTATAGTATGCAACTGTTGTATTTTATTTCTTAAATACGTTACCTGAGACTTTTTCTTTGTCTCAAAATTGGTGACAAGAAAGTTAAGTTGAGGAAAAAGGGGCTTTAATTATTCAACATTTAGAATAGAGCTGAAAATAATTGGAGGGGTCATACCCTTCACAGGGCTTATCTAGTAACAGCTAAATGTCTCTGCTGTGCTAACCACCTCTTCTTTATATGTCAATAATCGGGAGGGTTTGGGCAGGCATCCAAAAAGTCATCTGAGTCCTGGATCATAAGTTACAAATGGAAATACTGGGCCTTTTCCTTTCCTTCTCATGGGGAAAATAGGAGGATCTTCTTTCAAATCCCTTTTCTAATCCAAGTGAGAAGAGCTCAAAGAGATTTACTGGTAAACATTGAGTGGCCAGCAAGAAGGGATGATTAGCATGTTTTCCCAAATTGGGCAATCTGCTTTTGCAATGGAGTTTCTGATCTTGCCTCCATTCTATCTGGACAAGAGTATAAGAGTTTTGGAGAGAGGTAGAGGACTGGGAAAAGGAATTGCAGTAAGTTAGTTTTTCTAGTGTTTTTCCTCACAAGGACATGTGAATATCCTATGGGTAATATGGACATGTGGAAGCTTTAACCATCTTGCTGGTGCCCCATTGCTGAAGGTGGAGACTTCAGTAGGAAACAAATATGAGATATATTGTTGGACTGAAGATAAAGAAAATATGGAGGAATTCATATTGCATACATATCTACATTGTGAAAGCAGAAATAAAACAGTGCCACTTTCACTTGTAGAACATGTAACCTTGCACTTTCCATTTCTGAATATAAAATGTACAACTAGTTTGGAAAACAGATTGGCAGTTTAAAAAAAATGGACTTATACCAGCCATAGAACCCAGCCATTCTGCTCCTAGTTATTTACCCATGATAAATATGAGCTTATATTCACACAAAGACTTCTTTGTAGCACCTTTACTTTATATAGCCAACTTATAAGAGCCAACACTGAAAACAGCCCAAATATCCATCAACAGGTGAATGGTTAAATAAATTGTGGCATACTGTGAAATATTACTCAGGAATAAAAAGGAAAAAAAAAACTATTGTTAAGTGTAATAACATAAATTAATCTTAAATTAACTGTTAGTGAAAAAAAAACAAATATAAAAGAGTATATACCCTATGATTCCATTTATAAAAATTCCAGAAAATGAAATTAATCTATAGTGAGAAGAAGCACATCAATGATTACCTGTGTATGTGGGTAAAGGAAGTGACAGATGGATTACAGTGAGTATAAGAAAATTTGGGAGGTAATGTGTATGTTCATTATCTGCATTGAAGTGATGATGGCTTTATGGTTGTTAACATGTATCAGATTGTATATTTTTGATGTAAAGATTATTGTACCTGGATAAATGTACAAAAAGAAATTACTAAATTTTGTTTATCAAAGGATAATGTTAAGAGAATTAAAGGAAAGCTATAGACTGAGTGAATATATTTGCTACATGTATACTTTACCATGATCTTATGAGTAGAAGATATGTGTTCCTAAAAATAAATGAGAAAATACAGACAATTCACTTTTTTAATGGGCAAATATTTAAACAGGCACTCCACAAAAGAAGATATGCAAATTTTTAATAAACATCAAAAGGTTGCTCAGCGTCATTAGTTAATAGGGAAATGCAAATTAAAACTACAAGAGACCATTAAGACAACCAAAATAGAAAGAAATGAAAGAACTAAGTCTTGACAAGAATTTAGGACAATTGGAACCCTTATACAGTGCTGATTTGATGTTTATTGTTATAATCACTGCAGAAACCTAGCAGTATCAACTAAAGCTAAACATACATATATCCCATGACCCAGTAATTTTAATCTTGGATATTAATCAATAGAAATGAGTGTCAGCATCTAACAAGAGATATATAAAATAATGTTCATAGTTTTATTCATTGTTGCCCTAGTTTGGAAACAACCAAATGCCCAGTTGATTTTAGGATACGTATACAAAGTTATATTATATGATGATAAAAATGAATGGACTTCCTAATGTAAACTATGGACTCTGGGTGGTTATGACTGATGTGTCAATGCAGATTCCTCAGTTATAACAAATGTACCACTCTAGTGGTGATTGCTGTTAATGGGAGAGGCTATGTATATGTGGGGACAGGAGGTACATGGGGAATTTCTATACCATCCTTGCAATTTTAATGTGAACCTAAAGCTGCTCTAAAAAGTTGTCTTAAAAAAAATGAACTACTGTTTACACAACAGCATGGATAAAATTTACAAGCATAATGTTGGATAAAAGACTATGGATACAAAAGGGCATATGATGTATTATTACATTCACATGGAAGTTTTTGATAACTATTGAATAGGAGACTACAAAAGAAACCTTCTAAGGTAATGGAAATAATCTAGTTTCATGGCTGTATATTATATAAAATATCATCAAAGTGTACATTTAAGTTTTTCACTCTTTAAGTTATATCTTTTTTTAAAAAAACTATATGCAAATCTCTACAAATGTAAACTTTTCAAAAATCTGAATTGAGGTACACACCTACATATATAATACAAGCATCTGTAGGGTAGACTCATAGATACTAAATACAAAGGTGGCTGCATGCAGGTATACTAATACTAATTTTTGAAAAGATACACAAGCAACTAATTACTATAAAGAATGAGAGCTATACTTGCATTTCATATTATACTCTATGGCATCTTTGGGAATTTGTACCCTCTACATGTATTTCCTATTATAAGCAATAAATAAAGAGAACACAAGAAGAAAATATAGGGAACTGTTAACTACATATTTCACCTCTGCTCTGGAGCCTGCTTAACTTGTATTAATGTTTTGCTTCTATAACCTAGGGATTAAAATAATTTAAAAAATATTGATCTAACTTAACATGTAGAAAATTGTATAGAATTTTCTGATGTTAGAAGTTGGTTTTTAATCCCAAATATTTGTAAATTTAAGAACACAATCGATATTTTATAACAGAATTATTTGTCAATGTATTAATTATCTCATTGAGAGTCCCTTCTCATCCCAAGATGTCAAGAACAGTGAGGAATAAGGAGACTTTACAGTGTTTGTCTTATTGTCCTATTGTTATGAGGTTGAGCTTTTGGAATACAAATTGGATTTTTATGATTTTTCTAACAACTCTTTGAGCTTTCTTCACTTCTTACAGAGACATAATTTGGGGCATCATTTGTCCTAAAACTTAATTAGCAGTAAGGCTCAGGAGGGCATAAACATCTTTGTAAATGGCAAGGTTGGGAGAACTGAAATTATTGATTGATATTGGAAAATTGCTATACATTGACCTTAGCTTTATTCTCCAGAGAAGTTTAGATCAAACTGAAGAAAAGCAAATGAGTTTCCTTGCATTGGCTCTGATTTAGGTAATCTTATGTCTATATGGCCTTTCCAGAGATGTTAGGAGCCAATGTTGAAACTGTACTTTAAAGAGCACCAAATTTAAAATTCACAAGCTAGGGAACAACTTGTTTTCACAGCAATGAGAGCTGGCATGGCAAACACTTCTCAGTGGTGACTTACATACTTATTCAGTGATTTAGACTGCTTCTCTGGCACGGGTCAAATGGCATATTAACATGGGATATAATCCTTTCTCACTCTGTAGGCAATGGCTCAGTGTGATATTGGCACCATATTAAGCTTCATTAACCCTACAACACGTTGCCTTCTTACTCTTGGCACTCTCCTGCAGGCTGCAGGCAGTAACCCATGAGTAATCTGATTACCTACAACTGGCTGTAGCTGCATGGAATGAAGGTTGACTACAGAGTGGAACACAATTACAGTCTTTTGAGATTCAATTAGAAAGCTGTTGGTAGAGCTTGGTTCAGAATTCTGAAACTGGCTCCAATAACCCCTCGTGAACTGCACGTTTCTTTAAGATCCCGTAGTAAATAAAGAATTTAAAAAGCTTTATCTATTCTTCATACGCCTTTTGAGAATTTGTCCTCTTGAAGTACATAGTAAACCAGGTTTTCAGTTAGAAACAACAATAACTATTTTCACATAGGCGTTCTTTTCTCTTTTTCTTTTGCCCTCTGTAAAGGAGAAGTGTTATTTGTCTCACCCACAAAATTGTTCTGATTTTGGTCTTCTTTGTTAATGGACATTAAAAATACACACTACTTAGCATGGAGCTGAACATTATCAAAGGCTAATTGCCCTTTAAATAAAATCTGAGGTTAAGAAATATTAAGCCTCACATTCGAAAATCAAAATAAAGACAAAAATATTCTAGACTGTATTATGTCATAAAGTGACATCAATTATGCTAGATATACACATTCATAAGATGTCATTCTCTGTTTATTGGTGGTCTGAATTTCTAATTGCACATCTAATATAAAGTGATTAAAATGCATGGTTAGAAGAGACAACAGAGTTATGTTTTAAGTATGTATATTAAAATGTATTTGATAATAGAGTATTTGTTTTCTGTATTATTTTTTGTCCCCCAAACTTGCCTCATCTTGCTTATTTGTTGTGGGATTTGCTTTTCTTATTCTGAGAATTATAGAATGAATATGAATTTTGGAGATAGATGAGCTCAGATCCTGGCTTTGAAACAATGAGAACGTTAGAAGTGATTTAATTTTTTGAAACTGTTTTTTCTATTTTGAAAAAGGGAATAAAAATACCTTCTGACAGTGTAGTTGCAATGAGTAATAACATGATCAATGAATGACACAGGGCATGGGTTATAGTGAACACTCAACACATATGCTTTTTTTTTCTTACTAAATTTCTAGGTCTCACTAGAAACTTTATTGGCTGATTATAAATTTCGTGTTTTTGTTTTTATCACTGTTATAATCAATTATCTGGCTTAATGATATAAGCATCTATTTTTATGCCATGAAACTGAAGAAATCATTATTATTTTGGAGGGGTATTTTTAAAATTTATTTTTCAATTACAGTTGACATATATTAGTTTCAGGTGTACAACATAGTCACTAAGCATTTACATACTTTACGAAGTGATCACCTGATAGATCTAGTTTCTATCTGATGCCATACATAGTTATGACAACATTATTGACTATATTTTCTATGTTGTTCTTACATCCCTGTGACTATTTTTATACCTGGCAATTTGTACTTCTTAATCTCTTTCCCCCATCCCTGCAACCTCTCCCTATATGTCAATTGCCAATTTGTTCTCTGACTTTGTTTCCCTTTTGTTTATTTCTTGATTTTTTTTCTTAGTATCCTTATATAAGTGAAAACATGTGGCATTTGTTTTTCTCTGTTAGACTTAACTCACTTTCCATAATACCCTCTCGGTCTATCCATGGCCCTCAAATGGCAAGATTTTCTTCTTTGCATGGCTTAGTAATGTTCCATTGCATATATCTATTATATCCTCTTTATCCTTTCGTTAGTGGATAAAGATTGCTCCCACATCTTGATTATTGTAAATAATTCTGTTTTAGATTTCTTCAGATAAATACCCAGATGTGGGATTGCTGGGTCATATGATAGTTCTATTTTTAAATTTTTGAGGAAAATCTGTACTGTTTTCCATACTGGCTACATCAATTTACAATTTTACTAACAGTGCACAAGGGTTCTCTTTTCTCTATATCGTCACCAACTCTTGTTGTTTGTAGATTTATTGATGATAGACATTCTGACAGGTATGAGATAATATCTCATTGTAGTTTTAATTTGCAATTCCTGTATGACTTGCAATATTGAACATCTTCTCATGTTTATTTGCCATCTTTGAAGAAATGTCTATTCAGATTCTCTGCCCATTTTTTAATTGGATTGTTTGGGGTTTTTTGATGTTAAGTTGTATGTGTTTCCTATGTATTTTGGATATTAACTCTTTTTCGGATGTATCATTGGTGAATATCTTCTCCAATTCAGTAGATTGTCATTTTTGTTCTGTGGGTGATTTCCTTTGCTGTGCAAAACCTTTTAGTTTGATGTAGTCCCTTTTGTTTATTTTTTATTTTGTTTCTTTTGCCCAAAGAGACATATCCTATATATATATATATATATATATATATATATATATATATATATATATATATACTGAGAAGAGCAGTATCAAAGAGTTTACTGCCTATATTTTCTTCTAGGATTTTTGTAATTTTAGGTCTTATATTTAAGTCTCAAATCTATTTTGAGTTTATTTTGTATATAGTAAAAAAGTAATCTAGTTTCATCTTTCTGTATTTATCTGTCCAGCTTTTCTAAAATCATTTGTTGAAGAGATTATCTATCCCTAATTATTGAAATGTATTACTTGTAGAAATTTATTTGAGTACCTGAGTTTCAGTAAGTGGTATCTGAATTTGAGCGGATATACTTTCATTTTATTTCCATTGTCCTTTCTTCAAAAATGTGAATACAATCAGTTCACTAACTTTAACCAGGTTCCAAAAAACTCAAGCTAATGCTCCAGACTAATGCCAGTTCTTTGACCTCTGTGTGATGAATGCATACAGAGTCTGAATATGTAAGCACTTTAAAATCTGAAAGTTAGATGGTTATAAATGCTTAGAGTATATGAAAATCTCTCCACTTGATTCTGCAAGTAAATTTCTAGCAAACTGCTGAATGCTAAACATTTTCTTTGTAATATTAAAAAGAGATAATTCAGGAAGTCAGTTCTCTCCCTTGACTCTATAGTTTGCCATATGTCTAGTGGATCCCCACTGATACTGGCTCCAGTTGCAGGACTATTATGCATTTGATAACCACTGATATGGGATGTCATGTCACCCATTAGCATCCATGAGTCAGATGGCTTAGTTTGGTCCAGTCATCACGTACAATAATTTAATCAGACCTGCATTTATTCTTTTTGTAGTTCAGTGTAACACATTTCATTTTATCATTATCTGTAATGAGTCATTCCTTGTCAACTGGTCAAACTTAACATTCATTATTAATCACCAAGGGTATAGGGACATTTTTTCAAAGTTTGCCAACACATTTTGCTAGTTTCTTATTAACTATAGCTGGGTTATTAATACAGGAAAGCCAAATGGAGCCCTGAGATTACAAAGTGACCTTTCTCAATCTGAAGTACTTTTCAAAGAACAATCCTAATAACAGCCTTGGCTATATCACCAGTCATGAGAACAGCTGGAAGAATAGAAAGCTGGTGTACATTGGTTTATATATTTTTTAATTCTTGATTTTCACTTTTACTTTAGGCATGTCCTTATCATCAGTGAGAAGTCTGGATCCATAATAATTCAGATAAAGAAAATGGAAGGTTTTATAGGGTTTATTTCAACTTTTTGAGCATCAAAAAAATTAGAAAAACTCAGTTCATAAATTGATTGGTCAATAAAGTTCATGACTCTCATGAAAGCATTACAACTTCTTTTCTTTTTTGGCTGTAATTCTATAGTAAATTAATCAACAGGACAAAGTTTGGCAACAAATTGTTACTCTCACTTGTTTTCACATTTTCCTCCCATTTTGATCTATTCTCACATCCATAGCTCAGAATCTATTACCACTGCCTGGGCTAATTGACTTCATACTTTTCTCTCTGTCTCTAGAATCTTGTTCTTTTACACACCCTGATTACTTCAAAAATGTCACCAGCAGACTTCTCTTGTCTGTTCTTGTTCTTAGGCCAATCTCAGTCAATTTTTATGTTTCTTTGACTCCCTCAAACTGACTCTACAAACACTGATAAATAATACATATTTTACTGGAGCTTAATTTCAACAAGAAAGAATCTAAAGTTACATGGAATGCACATAGTCAAATAGCCCCTAAATGCCCTAACATATTTGCCCTTCTTCCAAAGTTTCTCTTTTCCCAGGCACTTTCCTTTTCTTATTTAGAAAACTTTGTCATTTTCATTTCTTTCTCAGATTCAGCAAAACAAAACATCTGCCTTCGCATCCATGCTGGGTGGGAATGGAGGTAAGAATGGTGGTATAAACAACATATCATTTCATTGAGAGTCACACCTGCATTATTTCACTTAATCTTTGCAACATTGAAAATGATGAAACAGAGCATCAGAAAGTTTTGGTAACTAAGTCTATGGCCATGCTACCCTGAACAAGCCCAATTTCATTTGATCTGGGAAGATAAGCAGGGTCGGGCCTGGTTAGTACTTGTATGGGAGACTACTTAGGAAGACTAGGTGCTGTAGGCATAAAAAAATAAATAAATAAATAAGGGATTGTAAACTGACAAGGTCGTTGCAATCTCTGAGTTCAACCAAGGGTTACCTCGCCTAAAAAGATTTAAAAAAAATAATAAAGTAATAAAAAAGAAAGTTTCAGTAACTAAGACCAAAATTTAAGAGCAGAACTCAGAGACCAGGTCAGGCTGGCTCTGAAGCCTGATCATTGTCACCAAACCAACATGAGGGGTAATTTTAGATAATAGTTATATTGACTTTTAAATATTTTAAATATGACTTTTTTGATAATTATATATTCATCATAATATATATTTTTAAAATATAGTACAAAAACATGTTTTTACAGATACTACTGCTTATTTAACAAAATCAAGTAAGCTGATTCAAAGTTGTTTTGATATAAATTTCTAATTAAATTATAGTATATAGTATAGGTGGCTATGGATGTGAGGATGCTATTCAACTCAATAAAGTTAAGGAAATATCAACTATATTACTTTATAGCTCTGCCAACTGCTCTCTGAGAGTCTCTGTACAATATTTAATTTGAATAGCCTCTGTGCTTCTGTGCCACCTTTTCCATCAAAAATGTTTACTTTGCCCCATTTCTTCTTGCTGAAATCCTGCTTAAGTGGCACTCCTTTCATACAGCCTTTCCCATATGAACATTTTCTGCAGATCTTCATTCATACATTGATATGATACTGGTAGAGTACATACTTTTTAAGAATATTTGTCAATGTGTTCATTTCCTTCTATTCATCTTATAGCCAGGGACTTCCTTATATATTTCACTAAAGTTCCTATTTCCAGATCACTTGGCTTAAACATAGGCACCAGTAAAAGGTGCTATGACGAAGGAATTCAGGGAGACTGGGATCAAATCCCACCACCTGTAACTTTGTAGCTGTGATACCCAGGATAAATAAAATTTGAGTCTATGTGAGGACTGTATAACTTAGTATAGGGATGTAACAGGACCATTATCGCTCACCAGAGGGTCAATATACATTCATGTTTTTTATTTCTAGCACCAATAAATGTTTTCTGAATAAAAAATGTACAGAAAAGATTGACACAAGAATTACATTAATTTACTTAAGTTTCACCCCTAATTGATACATGTTCTTGTATATAACTTGGATATTACTATGATAAACAATATTTATTTGCTCAAATGCTCACAAAATTTAATTTAGTCAGGACTTACTTAGATGCATGTGATTGAATACCTACTCAAATTAGCATAAGAAAAGAAATCTTTAAAAAATTGGGAGAGAGAAAAAAAGAATGAATATTTATATCTCAAGAAACTACAAAATCCCAGGGTTAGGATTTGTTTCAGACATAATTGGATCTAGGGTACACAGGTATTTCTCCAGGGCTCTGTTTTTCTCTCCTCTTCTTTCGCTTTGTGTTGGCTTCATTCTTAGGCAGTCTATCTCCAAGTGAAGACAGGCCATAAGCAGCACTGGGTTTACCTAGCCTTTCCAAATAGTATTGTTAGGTAGGAGCCTCTCTACCAGCATGGCATCAGTCCCCAAGGACTCTTACTGGCCTTTATTGAGGTACAAGTCCATCCCTAAAACAATCACTATGTCCAGCATGTTTGGTCATTCTGATTGCCTCACTGGCCCAGGGTTTAGTGAAAGAGGAGAAGACTCTTACTGACACCCCCGTTCAATTCCAGAAGAGAAATGATATAGAGCAGATATGAAATAACTGATGCTCTGTATAAAGAAAAAAATAAGGTAGAATGAACATAAACATTTAGGACTGGTGTAATATGTTCTCAGTGCCTCACATTCTTTCAGCATTTACTGTTCTAGTAACTTGCTGACAGCATCCTACTTTTCCTCCAAGTTACTTGGTCTTAGGAAACATTCAGGGCAGTGAGGGAAAGTTAATGCCCCTGGGGGCATCCCTGGACCAATGATATACATACCTCAGCTTCCTCTTTACTCTGTTGCGATATACTGGAGACATGTTTTTCACTGTCTCTCAGGATTCTCTAGTAAGATTAAATACTGGTTGTCCACTTGATAACACACTATTTATTGGCTTCTTTCCCTTCCCTTGCTCACTTCTCCATTTCTCTTCTCCCTAGGATAACCTCTCACAATTGTTCTTATGCTTACCTCCTGATCTTGGAGTCTGATTTTAGAGAAATCTAGCCCTACTCCACAATAAAATTAGTAAGAGGTACAGTTAATTCCAGAGTTTTTTTGAGGGTATAATCTGTCATTTAAATTAATTTGATGAGGACTAAAAAACCCTCTAGGTAAGTGAACACCATAATTAATAGTGAGAATACATGAGATAAGATGCAGGTGAGAAACAATACTGTACTGTCGATTTTTATTTCATCTTTTCTTCCGACTAAAATGTCTGCCTTTGCTATCATTTTAAAGGTTTCCAAGATCCATGAAAGCATTTTAAACCATATTTGAAAAGACTCGGCTCAAATATAAACTCAGTTTTCAAATCTGATGCAAGAGAAACAACTACTTTCATCATTCTAACATTTATTTGGCAGCGCAGTTTGCCCTTTGATCCAATAAATTTCTACAAATTAGATACATGGAAAAACAATGAAGATAAACTCATACCTATGTATTCAGTAAATGCGGTGAAATTTTTGTTATCAACTATGGGATTACAAGAAGTAGAGATCATAGTTATGATTCTCAAGGGAAGTTCATTCTAGTGGCAAGAGAAGATTCAGTGAATTGTGAGAGTAGAAGGAATCTGACTATATATGTGAAGGTTAGTATAAGCAAATAATCTTTTGGAATTGGGGGAAAAGAAAATAAAGATAGTCAAGAATCCAAGATCAACATGAAGACATATAATGGCAAAAACATAATATGTTCTGGCAGACACTATATTGTTTGGGTCAGCCCATAGGAACTAATTTAAAATGACCTCTTCCAAAAGTTCCTTACTCATGCAATCTGCATATTGAGGATTTCGAAATGTTGCTTTTTAATCATTTGCGTTTGGATGCTGGGAAGGGGTGAAAAGGAAGTAAGGTTGAAAGGAAGAATTTATGCAAAGGGTTTGGGAAAAATATATGAGGTTAGTGACCTCACTTGTAGCTTCTTATAGGTCCACTTTGTAAGTTTCTCTTCCTATCTTCTTATAGTCCTCTAATGTTGGAATATCTCATAGTTCCATTCTAGTCCAAAAGACACCTCAAATTTAATGTGTTTAAGGCTGAACTTCTCTTTTTTCCCATAAAACTTGTTCGAGCAATAGCCTTTATCATCTCTGTTGATGGCAAGTTATCTTTTTAGTTGCTAAGTCCAAAAACCCAGGAGTCATTTTGAAATGTTACTTATTTCTCAACACTATGCATCCAATCCAATGTGAAATCCTGCTGGTTCTGCTTTCAAGATATATGCAGACCAATCCTCACCATCTTCATTGCTATCTCCAGGTCCAAGCAGTCATCATTATTCACCTGGATATTGCATAAGCCTTTGATTGGTTTGCAGTCTGTTATCTTTGTTTTATCTTCAGACTATTGATGATCCTCATGTTACTCCTCTGCTCAAAACACAGCAATGCCTCTCTCATTTCTCTCAGTAAAATCAAAGGCTCAGACTGCTGTATGTGATTTGGCCACATGTCACTTCTCTGAACCCCTCTCCTACTGTTCTTCTTTTGACCAGTCTGCTCTAAAGCATGGCCTCCTTGCCATTTCTGGAGCCTGACCAGCCCTGTCTTGCTTCAGGACCTTCATTCGTGCTATTCGTTCTGCCTTTCATGCTCTTACTCTAAGTATTTGTTTGATTCAGTGCCTTGCCTCCTTGGGCACTTCACTCAAATACTGCTTTCTCATTGAGGCCCTGACCATCAGTTAAACCACTGCAATGTGCACCAACCCAATCAAACTGCATTCTGATTTCTTTTTCCATAATGCTCCATTTTACTTTTTTCTATATTACCACTTGCCTACATTACTTCTACATTTTCTTCCTTTGCTAGTTCTTGTTAACTTCTAATGTACTATATCATTTACTTTTTAATCATATGTATTACTCATTATCTTTCCTTCATGGAATATGAGCTACTTGCAGGCAGAGCTCTCTTCCCATTTTATTCCCTGATACTTCTCATATTCGTTGCTGAGTAACAAATTGCTAACAAGTGTAGCAGCTTAAAAAAAGTGCAAATTTACTAGTTCATAGTTCTCTACAAATCAGAAGTCTGGCATGGTTCAGCTAAGTTCTCTGCATAGTGTCTCACAAGGCTGATGTCAAGGTGCTGGCCAGTATGGGCTCTTATCAGGAAGTCATAGGGATGAATCCACTTTCAAGCTCATTCTCCTTGATGGCAAAATTCAGTTCTTTGTAATTGTGGAGCTGAAGTCTCCATGCTTCTCTGGCTATTGGCCAGAATCCTTGTTTTCAGCTCTTAAACTTCCAAAAGGACTCCTGCAATTTATTATTATTATTATTATTATTATTATTATTATTATTTTATTTTATTTATTTTATTTATTTTTTACCGAGATCTGGTTATTTGCCTGTTATATTTGGAATAAAAGTCTCTGAATTCTTCCAATTTGGTTATATTGATATGTAAAAAATCACTTGTTTGTTTTGATCTTTGAAGGAAAAAGAATCAGGAAATAAGAGAAGGAGTAGGAGAGAAGAAATGGTGGAAAACTAGAAGGGATCAAACTTAGGCCAAAGTAAGAAAAAAAACAGAGGCCAAGTTCATAGGAACTTCTGATTTTCTGTTTTACACAAACTGAAAGTAGAGATTTTCACTTTTGTTAGTATTGTCAGTCCCAAGACTCTCACTCTTGTGCGCCAGATGTTTTTCAGGCTCTTAGAGCTGTAATTGTTTAACAAACCAGACACCCTGAGAGGTTTGCGTGTACCTACAGACACATATTCTGCTTGTAATAGGAGTTTTGGTAGATGTAGCAAGTTCAAAGGGTGACCAGGGACTGGGAGGTTTGGGGTAGAATTTATGGCTTTTTCTCCTTCTTGGCAATAACATATTATCATTTTGTCATTATTACATTAAAACATAAGATATTTGGACTTAAATATGAGCAATTACTTCATTTCCTACATAAATGCTTAAATTCCATCAGGAAATTGATTTGGTAATTATGATAATGTTTGAATACCAGAAAACTTTAGATTAAGTGAAAATGATAAACTTAGTCATTTTTCAGTCTTGTGCCTGGCTTCATTCAACTATGAATATGCTGCCAGTTTAGAACTTCTTTCCTCGTCTCCAGAGTGAACATTCAGAGTTCACAAAGTACAGGGGTCCAGCTGGCCATTCATTTCCTTTAGCATTTGCGCTTGGCTCTTTCAACTGGCTGACTGGGAGAATCCTTCCCCTGACTGAGATGACAGCTTTGGGAGTCCTCCAGAAGTATCATTCTGCATGGCCCTTTTCACATTCTGATGAAACTATTTAGGAAAAAAGGAGTTTTGCTAGAAAAATTGCTTAATTAAGAATTAGAAATTTACCCTATAATTTTGTCATTTCTTCAGCTAGCTCTTCTTCATCCAGTCATTCAACAAATTCATATTGAGTGTTGCCTTATATGATGGGCATGGGCTATATATTGGAGAAACAGATCTGGTTATAAGTTTAAATGATTTGAATTTGTTGACTGAATTCTGATGGAGAGTTGTCTGGGCACGGGAGAGGGAAAGAACAGTTTTAAAGAGCCAATGAGAGAATTCTGTGACCAGGGTGGGAAAATTATAGTCTGCATACTGACAATGAGTTAAGATGGCTTTTGCATTTTTAAATAGTTGGAAAAAAATAGAGGGATAATATTAAATTTGTGGAACATGAAAATTATATGAAATACCAATTCCAGTGTTCATAAAAAAGTTTTAATATAGCGCAGTAATGTTCACGTTATCTGTTACCACACTGGTAGACCTGAACAGTTGCAACAGAAACAGGTGTGGCCTGCAAAATATCAAATATTTATCTTGCCCTTTACAGAAATATTTTTCTGACTCCTGGCCTCTGAAAAAAAGGTTAAAAAAGAAAGTAAACTCCCCATTCACACTCTGGGAACTGAAACGAAATTACCACTGGAGAAGCCAGGCTGCGATAGATCACTGGGGGCTAAGTCTCAAGAGTTGCAGATGGGATTTTAAGTTTTAAGACAGGACAGGAGAAAATGACACATCTGGCAATAAAAGGCAAGGGGATGAAGGGGATGAAGCATTCCAGGGCCTTAGTCCTGGCAATGCCTGGATATTACTTACTTGATCAAGTGACAAGCCGTCTAAGTTCTATGCTAAGATAGTATTAGAAGTTATTGGAATTGTAGTTACAAGTGATATTAATCCTACTTTAAACCACACAGAAACTGGTTGACTTACATGTCAGATTTCAGGAGTTCTAGCTCACTCTCTAAGCTCTGCTGATCTGTGTAATTTGACTTTGAAAGCATTCTATTTCCATGTGGCAGATAAGATGGTGGGCAGCCCCAGACTCCCTGCCTTCTAGTCCCAGCAAGAGCTCTGATGTGTTTGGCAGGGTTCACATACCCATTTCTGAAGTACTTCCTGAGGGTGAGATGAAAATAGAGAATTTCGATGAGCATATCTGGATCACCACAAAGAATGGGTTCTAAGCTGCAATAGGGTTTCTGTTACTACAAGAGTAGTCAAGATTCTGGACAAGACAGCAGAGGTCTACTTCAATGAGTGGTGAAGCAGCATTGGCACAGGGGAGGGGACCAACAGATGTGGCATCTCTGGGCAGCATCAAAAGTGCTGAAATAAATCATTGCAATTGTTGGGAAGTACCCCAGTAGCTGGGTACAAGAAGCTGAATATAAAATAAAATAGTACACACATACTAAAACATAAAGGGGCCTTGGACAAGGCCTGAAGTTTCAGGGAAATCTAGTTACAAATCAGATATGTGATTATTGGTTTCTTTCATATAGCACCAGGAGAACAAGGCTTGGAGAAATGAATGTAATTTGGGCCCCTACAGTGTGTAGTCTATTTCTCTTGGTCCAAAAGATAGAAAGACAGATAAGTAGCTATAATTCAATAAAGTATAAGTGCTATAATAGGATTATATGGTGAGATCTTAGATGCATAACAGAGAAGGTAGTATTTGAGTTGGGTCTCCTAGAAATGTTATCTAGAAGGTCAATTATAAAAAATACTTAGACAAGTAGAACAATACATGCAAAGGGTATGGATTTGAGAGAACAAATAGCAAGTAGCTCAAAGTTATTGGGGCAGAGAAAATAGAACTAACATATATTAAAATACATATTCTATCCAGTCAGTAAGCTAGATGCTTTCAGTTCTCTGTTTGATGCATAGCATACCCCATATCACACTTGTTATGATGAAAGCAGAAGACGATGTTGAGTAATCAAAGGAGTGTAGAATGATTAAGTCTTTTTGTTGGGGCAAAAGGGTGTACAGTGATACTTTCAATGGAGGCTGAGATGAAAAGAGTAGGTGTATGATTAACAAAAAGGTCAATGAGTTCAGATTTAGAAATTTTGAGTTTACAATGCTTGTGTGTTAATTAGGTGGCAGTATTTAACTGGCAGATGGAAATATGGATGTAGAAGTCAGAGAAATCATTGAGAAAATTTCCATTTACTTCGGTGTCCATGGGAGCTTAATAAAACCACTGTAATTGCTCATAATGAAGCTTGAGGATTTCTCTAGATCTGACTATTGTCATCCTCCATTTTTAATTTATTAGTTGTCTTGGCTACTCAAGAACCTCTAATTTTGTATGAAAAGTACTTGAATGACAATTGTACATCCTAGATCTGGACAACACCCTTTGTATTAGCTACTTGGTATATGAGTTATAATTATTTGCTTACTTCTTGGACTTAAGAAACTAGTCTTTTAATTAGACCTTGTCCTTCTTATTGTTCTAGTCCTAGAATCTGCTCAGTAACCCCAATCACCACCAAGATGAGAGCTATTCTGCCCTTATTCCTACATTATATTTTTTTCTAGACTTCTACCTGTAAGAGAACAAAAACTAATATTGTGTATTGAGAATAATTGAAATCCCATGTTTCTAGCTTGGTACATGGGTCATCTCCTGCATCAGAACCAACAAGAGAGCTTATTAAAAAATGCAGCCTCCTTAGTTGGAAGATCTAATCTCTGGGGAGTGAAGTCCAGAATCACTTTTTTTTTTATGAACGTCTTGATGATTTTTATACACACCCTTAAATGTGTGAACCACATATTTAAAGCAAGAAGAAATTCAGATTCGAACCTTGGCTATTTAGAAAAATAGATGTTGAAAAGGTTAAGAATGATATTTTCTTTATAAAATTATTTCTGAAAAAAAATTATTTAATACAAATTTATTGGAAAATGTTTACAAATAATCAGAATTTATAAATGTGAAAACAAGGCCACCCACATTTTTATATACAAAAAGATTATCAAGTTAACATTTGGTACATGACCTTTCAGTCTTTCATTTCTTTGAATATGTATATGTGTGTATGTAGGTATATGTATGTATGTGCGTATACACACACACGTATACACATATATATATACACACACATACACATATAAATGTCACATATAACTTACAGTGTGCTCTTCTCACTTAATGTGTCACATGCATTTCTAAATTTTATTTAAGTTCTCCAAAAATATTATTTGAATATATGTATAATTTCTGATCTTATAGTTATGTTACATTTTATATTCTTCTAATATGGTAATTATTTATGTTTCTGTCTGGGATACTTTGCTAATCTTACTAGTCTAGTCTCAGAAGGGCTCTCTGGTTTCTCCAGCTTTACATTTCTAAGGTCCAAGCAGACCTGGGGTCCCACCTGAGTTTAAACTGGTGATGACATTATCAAGAGCAGCTTTAACAGCACCAAAGTGGAAACAAAAAACAAGCTGTGGAATGAATGTAAAATAATAAAGTAGAGGCTGAAAATGTAAATTACTGTTTAAAATAATACTGGTAAAGGGAAGGAAAAGGAGAGCATGACTACTTAAAGAAAAATAAGAAATGAAGAAATTAGTTTTGGGATGAGAGACTCCTGAAAATGTTTGTTGGATGAGAAAAATAAGTGAGTGGAGAGGGAAAGATTAAAACTACAAAAACAAGGAATTATCGAAAATCGAGTTTTCAGATGATATAGAGGAATTTAAGTCTTGAGAATGGATGGAAGTGTTAGCCTTTGAAAAGTACAGAGATGAGACTTTCCCTGAGATAGAGGAGGAAACTGTACAGATAAATGCAATGGGAGTGAGTGGAAGAGACTTAGGTACTGTTCACACATGACACTATATCCTTCATGTAGGAATCCAGACCTTCTGGGAAGACTGATGAAATGGGAGTGCAAGAGGGAGCTTGGGGGAAGTGATCATAGAACATCATGGTAATGGGAAGGTAAAGGACACGTAAAAGGAAAAGGAGGACCACATGAAAGGAAAGGGGTTCACTGAAGATGAGAACCACGTAACTGTAACAACAGGATGACCTTGTAATTTTCTTCAGTGATACCAGGCAGGCAAAGAACAGTTCAAAAAGCAGAAGGTCAAATTGATTTAGAGGTAAAAAGGCAGATGTACTAAAAGACAGGGAACACTTTCTTTGTTCCCATCCACCTACATTATTCTAGTAACAGAAACTAATCTAGCATCCTGTACTTCCTTTGATAGTTTTGTAATTCATTTATTCACCTGCCTATCCACAGATAACTGGGCACTGATTCTCCACATAGTTGTGGAACATATGCCATTTGTTTATTCTAACTTTCCATCTTGTCTGTATCCCTGTTTTAACTCCCCACAATGCACATGCATTTACAACTGAGGATGTGTATGTGGCCTATGATCTCAGCATGCCACATGCTGGAGGCATTTCTCTCTTCTCACGTTTTCTGAAACTACTGAAACAAACCTATTTACACAGTCTCATTGGATTGAGGGGCCATGAAAGCAAAAGAAAAGGCATGAGAGAGAGTCTAGAGAGTAGAGTGGCCTAAGAAAAAGTACAAAACCAGAAACAGTGGAGGGAAAAGTTCAGGAAGAAATTTTTCGTGGATAATAGGAACAGCGATGCCTTACATTGAGCTGTTTTTATATCTGTGCTACAGTAACGATTCATAGAGCTATTAATAAAAGTCATTAGACAAATAAAATAAAGAATAGAGGACAAGAGGATGAGTTAAAGCTGTTACATTTACTAACTGGTTGCTTTATTTGAGCGAATTAGATTCTGTCTCAGTTTCCACCCTTGTGAAATAGATAATACTGACATTTATCTTGCAAGGTTGTTGTAAGCACCTCAAAAGATATTCTGTGGTGCCCTCAAGTCCTCAGTATATGATAGATTAACTATGGTTCACATGTAATGGCAGATGTATTTGTGGTAATAATTTTCCTGCTGTGAAAAATTTTCAATTTTATTAGGAGACTTGAGTGCCTGAGTTCAGAAAACTTCTCTCTCATTGTGAGAGATTTTTGTTGGTATTTGTTTTGCAGTGTGTGTCATATCTTGTACCCTGGACAGGCAGGACATGGCTATCTGGAAAGAAGGAAGGTAGCACGTGGAGTTGAAGATCTGTAACCAGACCTACCTAATGGCATGAAGCCAGTTATAGGGATAAACCTACCTTGAGGTATTAGAAAAAAGTCCAGTCTAGAAGGCAGAACAATATTTGAGGAACCAGCAAAAGACTGTCAGCAAGCATCCCAAGTCACAGAGGTCCAACAGGAAGTGCAAGATTGCCTTGACAAGTGGATGGAGAATAGTAATGATCAGTAGCAAAAATCTTAGGTCACTATTCAGCATTTCATCAGATGACTTGGTGGCTATTTTCAAGGATAGTCATCAGCAGAAAACAAGCTTTTGGACCAAAGTGTCTAATAAGCAATAATAAATATCCAAATTATTAGAGGACATGAAATACAAACTACATAAGAACCTGAGCATGAAATCAAAAACATATTAAAAGAGTGAGGTTTGTGGGGGGATAATACCTTATCACAAGACATATTGGACCTGAGGATCAGAGCTGATTCACCAACAGGAACCACAAGATGCTGAGTATTATGTTGGAACTCTTGAGAGCCCATCTTCTTTCTCTTCATCTCTCCCGCATCCCACATATACATATAAACCCAAGGTCATTGTTGGCCTTAGCACACTTGCTATTAGCACATGGGACCCTGCAAGTGGAAGGCAGGTAATACATTGAAGAGCAAGAAAATGGTCCAGAACTTGATAGCCAGGCTGGACCTGAAATGCTGCTAATACCCTTTATATGTGTCGATGGAAAGGCAGACCTGAGAATGATCCATTAACCATCAAATCTGTAGCTGGCTTCTCTGTGCAATCAACAGACATTTTTGCTGTCACTTGTTCCTAAACTTAACATGACATGAAAGTCCTTCACAGCTCAACCTTTCTAGTCCCATCTCCTGTCTTTTCCCTCCTTACTCTCTGGGAACCACCTACTCATCCTTTAAGACCCAGCTAAAATGTCACTTTCTGGGTAGAACTCACCCAACTCCCCTAGGCAGCATGAATCACTCTTCCAGACTCTCCAAGCGGAGTGCATAGTGTCATTTATAATCTACTATATTATATCATCTTCATCTCTTTACTCCTCCATCTCTCCCACTGGATTTGGGAACTCCTCCAGGGCAGAGAGGGCCTTATTCACACTTGTTTCTCAGAACCTCATTGTATTCTTGCCACAATCTCATATGGTTGCCCAATGAGGATACTATGGCTCAGAATGTTAAAATGACTTGCCCAAGGATATCCAGATAGTTTGGAACAGAGTTGAGATTAGAGATCAGGTCATTTACTACATTGGTCTGTCTCCCAACTACTGATTACAGTAATCTTTTAAATTTTATTGCACCCTTAGTTACATCCATTCATTTATTCATTTATTTCATGCTTATACTGTTCATCTAAAATAGGTAGAGGGGAACTCATTGCCTCTCTTTAGAGGTTCCTGAACTGAGGCAGTGAATTGTTTGAAGTCTCAAAGGCTATTTATTATACCTTGCACTTATGATTTACTCTCAGACCACCCTGTCATACAGGACACATTGTTAGCTATTTGACATGGTTAATGAAGCAGCAGGGAAAAAACAGTTAAACTATGCTGGTCACTGCCTGAGTTGTTAGTTATTCCTCCTGCAGTTTTAGAAACAAGTTAGAGCTCTCCCCAGAGGGATTCTACTAATGTGGGTGATTTATCACTGTCCTTTCTTTCACATATATGTCTTAAGAGTTAAAAGTAGGGTAGTGGGAAGCAGGAGACCACCTAGGGCATAGTGAATTCTCTTTCTCAATCAGAGTCTTTGTCAAACTGGCATAGCTACTTGCTTGCCATGCATAAGAAACACTTTTTATATAATATAGTTTAAAGAAAGGTACTTTCTGTTAACCTTCATTTCCCTAAAGGAACTTTTTATTGGGAATCTGGGATGAAACACTATTCTTAAGGAACACACCCAGTGTGGATAGGTCACATTTCATTTTTGTTTACAAGGATAGGGTTCTGCATAAGACCATATGGCACCATGTGGACATTTAAAAGGCAACACTTGTTTCATAAATTACTCTTTAGTGTACTAAATAAGAGCCCCAGTGACTTAAAAGATTATGTCTTTCTCAATTATAATGTAAGTAAGATACTCTATTCTTAATCCCCAGTAAAAGGTTTTCTTCTCAGGGAGCATGTTTGTTAACAGCAAAATATGCTCTCTCAAAATTATCTTGATCCCAAATATTCACATGGTTCTGAAAATATCCAGGATAAAAAAAATTTCTAGCCCATTGCCCTAATGAACTAAAAAAAAAAGAAGAAGAAAAAGAAAAAAAGAAAAACCTAATCTAATTATGGACATGTGTGGAAATAAATGTGGGACTCAGTAATTTAAGATTTTTGTGCACTTTTCATAATGAGAATAGGGAATAGAATTTCTCAATAGGATATAGGAGTAGGGTTCTGTGAGTCTGCAATTATGTAGAGTAGCCCTGGAGTTTTCAAGCAGAAAGGACTCTATGCCCAAGACTCAGTAAAAACCAAGATGGGCTTGGGTCTTACTAGATTTGGTTAGAGAAGAAAACACAACTTAAGTACCTTCTAAGAAAGAACATTTTCCTTTTCCCTACATGACAATATTGTTATATTAGCTTCAAAAACAAATGAACAAGGCACAGAGAGATGTACTTTTAAACAAAAGAATAATCTTACTCGATTTAATTTTAATAGCTTTTAAAGTTATATGTGGAGAAGAGAGAGTAGGTTTAGCATTGTTCACCAAACAAGATCTATTGACATATTTATTATGTTTTCTCTTTGGTTACCACAAATTGTTTGAATTAAATCTTTTTTACTTCATTTGATATAGTTAAAATAATGTGTTTGAATTGCTTCAAGAATTTTGGACTGTTATGAGATTGTATGGCAGACTGATTGCAAAAATAGTTGCAATGATTCCCCTAATTCTCCTATCTTCATTCCTTGCAGAGTGACTTTGCAACTTCTCTCATGAGAAGATGGAATCTATTTTTCTACCCTTTGAACTTGGAATGTCCCTATGGTTTGCTTTGTGTCATAGGGTATGGCACAAACGATGATGTGCCAGTTCTGTTCTCAGACCTCAAAAGCCTTATATACTTTTGCTCTTTCTCCTGGACTTTTGTATCCATTGTGAGAATCAGCCCACCCCTGCCTGCTCTAGAATTAAAAAAAAAAAAACAAACAAATGGAGTAAAGTTAAGTTATCCTAATTGAGACCTTCTGGAATGGCCATCTCCTAGTCAAATTACAACTGATCATAGACACATGAACAGGTTCAGCTCAGACAAGTCAATTTAGAAGCACCCAGGTAACTTTACAGACTCCTCAGCAAACTGAATGTTGATGGATGATTTGTATTTGCTTATTATACACCACTGTTGTGTTAAAGATAAATGATAAAGTTGGTAAATATTTACTTATGTAGATACTTTCAATGATAAAACGTTGATACTTTCAATGACAGTTATGAAACTTTCATTTAAAAATGTACACAGGTAAATGGAATGCTGTATTCCAAAAAAAATAATAATTTCAACTTTTATTTCACCACAAATAGTATGCTATGCCCGGTGTATAGGAGGATCTCTTGCGATCTACTAACTTGTGGACTAACAGATACATTCTCATAGACTAATCCGTTTGTGGGTGGAGGAGATTCTATAGCAGGGTGATCCTTCTTAAATTAGCCAAGGTTTTTCTTTTATAGTTGAAATGTAAACCCAAAGTAATTTATAAAGTAATTTTTTTTTCCTTCTAGAACAGTTGTCTTTGTTCAATTTTTTTGTTGTTTGTTCTCTGGAGAGAGAATTTTTTTTTTTTACATTTTCTATCCCTCTTTAAGATGTATTTACCTGCCTACATCTTTAATGATGATATAATTTTTCTCTAAGGAACTAATTCTTTAGAAAGAGGTATCTTGGACGTCCGACAAATCATAAAGTTTTCTCTAGTACAAAGCCACACAAGCAAGTAATCCATTTTTACATAGAGTTTAGTTTCTAGAGGAGATGGTAAGCTTATTGAACAGTTTGGAAGAGAATTGATAAACTAGCTAAACAGGGACCATGGTTTAGCTGGATAAAAAAGAAGCCAAGAATGTACAGAGGGATAATTGAAACTTAGAAGACGGTCAAAAGATATGAATTCATAACCAGGAAGGGCTCTGTTCAGTTTTCTCACTAATAGTGCAAGAAACTTAGAAATTATAACTTGATGATTATATCTTTTATTTAAAAAATGGAAAATTCCAGCTCTTCTTTTACTAGACCTATGACTCCTGTGACTTAGTTTTCTCACATGTAAAATGGGGATAGTAATAATATCTGCCTCAGAGTATTGGTAGGAGGACAAAATGACTGCAGATTTGTAAAACTCCTACGACAGTGCCTGATGATGTGGTAAATGCTTGTTTAATAAAAAATAAAAATGAAAACTAGAAGCTGAGGACTTCCTCTTTCTAGTCCAGCTTGTAAGAAGCTGAAAGTTGATACTTTGTCCCAACAGGTAAAAAGCAGAACAAATTGAAAAATCAACAACTCTTTTTAAATTAATCAGGAAAGTGAGGCCACAAAGTAAACCATTTCCCTGCCAAGTTGGAGACACAGGCAGGTGAATATAGAGAATCACAACTTACTGAAAGAGAAAGTTACCAGCATACAACCTCCACAGGAACCAGTGCCAGGGTAGGAAAACCTAAACTGCAACTGGTGTATTGGTGGAGGCCCAGAGGGGACAAGTGTGAGAACGCTCACATGTTCATGAATTTTACCTCCAGGAGGAGCTCCATCAGGTTTTCACAGTAAACATCCCCTCATACACTCTGGAGGTGTAAGGGGAGAGGAAATACTCCATTTTAAAATAACTCCAGAATACTCTGCTCTTCTTAACAATATCTGCATTGAGGAGAAACTAGCTTACTAGAGCTCAATGTGCTGGACTCTTATCAGCGCCTAACTGACCTCAGGGAAGGTTGGTCACACTCTGACTGATTTAGGCTCCAGTCTGCATTGGCTTTACATGTGAAAGAAGGAAAACACCTAACTCCAGCCCACTTTGGCCATCCTGTCCCACCTGTGTCAGGGAGGGAGACTGAAGCACATATAGAATTCACAGGACAGAGGTACAAGGTCACCAAAAGACTGAGGCCTACTCAGTACAAGACTACAGAACACTTGCCCTCCCCGTACATACCCAGTGCATCATGTCCGGCAATCAAGAACAAATTACAGGACTAAAAAAACAAAACAAAACAAAACAAAACAATTTTAAGAGGCAGAGCAAGCATCAGAACCAGATTCATATATGGCAAGAATATTAGAATTATGAGACTGGGAAATTTTTAGAAAGATGCTAAAAGTATGATTAAGCCAATAACATTAATTGACAGTCATTAATATGAGAAATATTAATATGTGGTTTGGGGAAGGTGGAACCCACTGGCACAGCTGACATAAGGTACTTTACCAAATAACTCAGCCACACAGGCACATAAATATTGGGAAAATCAATTCCACGGGACTCTAAAGACTAAAGGAGTTATCAGGAAGGTATGGGGTTGTATCAGGAAGCAGTTCCTAGAAAAGCTAAGTTCTGGTGTGGGTGGTGGTGGGGCTTAAGAAAGTGAATGTCAGAGATTGAAAATGAGGTTGTCAATCTTTTCACTATAGAAGTATCTCAAATCTTTAGAATTGCCTGTAATAAGCTAAAGAATCAATTTAAACATCTCTTAGCTTTTGGAAGTTTATGCAGCTTTCAAAGTTAAATAATTTTGGCCCAGGGGAAAGCTTACATGTTGAGAGGATCTGGTCCGGTATTTGAGATGCTTCTGGGAAAATCACTTACTGAGACAAAGAATACTAAGAAGTCAACTGTGAGAAAGTGAAAATTAACTTACAGACAACACTTTGGAATCATCAACTACTTTGGTTCTTTTAAATTTTGTTTTTGTCTTCCTGAAAAAGATGAATTTGGTACAAGGTAATTAGCTGCTCTGCTTTGCCTTCTCTTTGCAACCTGATGGGCCTTACCTTATGAAACAATTGGTGTTCTGCACTGTAGACATTTCTTGACAAATGGTGAAAGCATGTGCTCACCCAGATGGATGAAAAAACCACTCATTATGACAGGAAGCTATATTAGAGGGCAAGATTGCTGTGGATCTGCAGTTCTTCCAGCTAAGGTGTTAGGGAGGTTTATTCTTTCTTTTTCAAATCTTTTGGGAAGGTGGATATAGCAGTTCAAGAAAAGAGATGCCACAATTCTGACAAGTTAATTAAGCTTTCACTTCTGACTATTATATGTATAGCAAAGAAGAAAAACCTTAATTTTCTTTGTACTGTCTGACAAAAAAGAAACACAAGATAAATGCAAGCAGATTCTTTCAAAGTTGTCCTTATTACTGATTCCTAGTCTGCAGAACAGAGGTTTTTTAGAAGCCTAGATCAGAACAAATAAAAAGTCTCAGCATCTTTTATCTTTATGAAATTTACATATGTATGTACATATATCAATAGATATGAGAATGTTATTCACCAAAATGTGAGAGCTAAAAAACGCATCCTTGGATTCCTTCCTATGTGTGCCTCCGCCACTTTTACTTGATTTCATCAGTGTGGAAAATGAAACATCCAGTGTGGGAAGCAGAATTTTGACCCCTCTGGGCTTCATCTCCTGGTGATATACCTGTAGTTATGTTACATAACAAAAGGAAGTTTGCAAATGTAATTAAGTGTACTAAATAGCTGCCTTTAACATAAGGATATTATCTATAAGGATATTATCATATTATGAGTCCTTAGGAGCAGAAAAGCACAAGAACTCAAAGTATAAGATGAATTTAATATCCCCCTGATAGCTTCAAGACAAAGCGGGGGGCACATGTCAAGGAAATGGTAACCTCAGTCCTACATCCACAAGGAACTCAATTCTGTCAACTACCAGTAAGATTGGAAGAAGATCTTGAGCTCCAAATAAACCTGCAACCCTGGCTGATGTCTCAATTTTATGCTTATAAGATCTTAAACAAAGAGTAGAGTGGGCTGTGCCAGAAATCTGACCTATAGAGATTATGAGCTAAAAAATGGGAGTTTTAAGCTACTAAGATTATGGTGATTTGTTACGGCAGCAATAAAAAACTAATGCATCTAGATTTTAACCAATTTAATGTCTTATATTTAAAGTGACCATGTTATAATTTACCTATTCTTCTAGATATTGCATACTATATTTTTGATAAACACATCGAGTATATATGTTGTAAATATACATATGCATATAGAAGTAAATAAAGTTTCTAAAGAAGTTGTTTTCCCCTCAAAAATGTATCTTCAGGTAGGCCTTCAAGCGAGTGCTGAACTAAGCTAGTTCAGCTAGTTCTGAATTAAGCTAGTTCATATGAATCAAGGTGCTACCTAAATTTAAAACATCATTAAATAAGATTCTGGCTAGACACCTAGGGTCAAGGACTAGGCATCGAGGAAGGCAGTGCTGTAATGAGCAACCCCAGTTTGCTGACTGACATTGCTTTTCCTCTTTCCTGGTACAGAGTCTGAGTTTCATTTAGCAACACACACATACGCACATGCATGCATGCATGCACGCACATGCACATGCACACATACACGCACATATATACCTTGCCCTCACTGTTAATCGTATCCTTTGGGTAAGACTGAATCCACTCCTACTTCCGGAGGTGGACACTGATTGCATCAGGATAATCTGAGCATGCTATCCTTATGATGACAGGAAATGATTTAGAAATCTGTACATAACTCAGACCTGTCAATCAGCTCACTGAATTATATTACCCTGGTCTGAGCACATTGGTTTGTGTTCTAAGTTGTCCCAATCAGAATAAACATGGGAAATTTTTCTGAAATTGCTGAGACATAGACTGTTCCCTTCCTTGACAGATGCAAACAAGGAAGCACTCAGCCCCAGCAGTTGCTGGCAGCCACCTTGGGACCATAGGGTGAGAACCTACTTGAGGCTAGAACCATAACATCAAGGATGTAAAGCAGAGGCAACACAAATACAGAAATAGCCTCTCGAGCACTGTTTGGCTCTTGAATGAAGTATATCCTACCACTAGATTTTAGTTAAATGGTCCGGTAAATTTCCTAAATTTTTTTTGTTGTTGTTAATAGGGTCTGTCTTATTTGGGTTTTCTGTTCCTTGCAATTAAAACATCCCTAAATTGCAGAAGGTGAATGTTTCCCCTGGCTAGGTAGTTCTTCACTTAGCCTTCACTACCTTGCTTCTCTCAGGTCTGAGTCTAAGCCGTAATTTCTCCTGAGTGCAGCTCTCCCAAAGTAAATAGTACTATGGGATAGTGAGCATCTCATATGTTTCTTTTGCTTGTGCTTTTAGTACTTGCCTTCTTTTTTCTTTGATTAGGATTTTTGTTTCTTAGTAACATCCCTTTTTCTTTCATGGTGATTCTCATATGACTATTCTGAGAGAGTCAATGAGATGAAAGTAAATCATTATAGGGAATAAACTGTTGGGCAGACTTCTCATTTGAGGGCTGTGCTCCTCTATGTGGCCTTTTGTGTTTAGGGCATTCATTTCATCCTCTGTTCTTGCACTTGTCCTGCATCCATCTTTCCATACAATATATTTCTTTCTCTCACATTCCGAGCAGATTTTGCAAAAGTGGTGAGTGAAAAATCTCAAGTATACCAGTGCTAGCTGAAAATAAAAACAAAAGTATCTTGATCTCCTGTTGTACATCTACCTGACAATTTGCCCTGAAGTCATCCAGTGAAGTGAATTGAGAAATCTGTGTCACTCGTACACATATTTGAACAGAACTGCCAAAGCTTGTCTAGGCACGTTTTCTCACGAGGTAAAATCTATTTATGACAAAACACTGTTCATTTATTGTCACTATTACTTTATTAGAGTATATATTTACAGGTATGAACTGTACACACACACCACACTAAAAGTCCTTAGTCATGAGACAAATCCATTTATTTTAGATTATAAACTGTAAAGAATAAATTGTGGCTGAACATTATATTAAGAGGAAATTAAAATTAAATAAGAGTACTAGACCCATATATGTCATCATTTTCTACTTCAAGACCCTTCTCTGTTTTGACTGCCTAAAATTTTTTTAATATGAATAGAAAATTTTATTTTATAATAATTGGTAAGGGGCTTAATGTGTAAGTACAGACTTCTTCACACTAAGGTTTAATGGCAGTTAAGCCTTCCTTTCCTATGATGGTGTAGTAATTATGTGATAGTAAAGACACATGGAAAGAAGTATAAAGTGTGGAAAGGAAGTCTAAAAAGTTGTAGACAAATTTCATTTTTTTATAATATAATTATTTTTTTATACTTTAGCCTATTACAGCAAATTGACCTGTGACTATCTTTTTTTTTTTTTTTCTCAATGGAAATCATTTCAAGGACCTGAGAAGTTGGCCAAATCAGTTTTCTCCATTTTGTGGTAAAGGCTACGAGCTCTCCTAGGAATTGCCTAATAGAAGATTAGAATGAATGGATCAAAAGTAGGCTTTCCTTAGAAACTTTTTTACATTTAGGGGTTCAAAACCTTTTTTTATACTATTAACTTTAATATACATTTAACTTCTACTTCATCCTTCAAGCTAGTATACTCAGATATCATGTTAAATGTTGATACTGGCCAATTAAGTTTAGAAACATTCTCTTAACCAGGGCTCTTTGGAGCTGTTTTTCTCAGGATATTTACTATGTTATTTTACATTGTGAATTTCAAAGAGGGATAAAGAATAACCGGAGATTTCTGAACTCATGGAATCTTTTCTTCTTTTCCAGAACACACCCATTTATACCTCATGTGACACAGGTGTTTCCCAGAAAGGGAGGGGGGAGATTTTCTTTAATAGTAAAAGGAAAATTGTACTGTTGTTATTAGTTTCAGGTCAGGGTCATGTTTTTAATCCTTATATGAACCTGTTAACTATGCTCTTCCCTAATAACTTGATAGTTTTTTTTCTAGCTCTGTTTCACCTTTCCACCAGGTTCATAGGTGAGATCAGAAGTGATGTTGCCATACCATTTTCCAAACTTATCTCCAGTGTTGGATGAAACAATTTATAATGTAAATCAAACTCAGTATGGGTTGATAACAGTGACTTTTGCATCCACAGTGACTTTTGCATACCATTCAAGAGAACCAAAGTGTCCTTCGATGGATGATTGGATAAAGATATGTCACTTATATACAGTGGGATATTAGTCAGCCATAAGAAAAGGTGAAATACTGCCATTTGCAACAACATAGATGGAACTTGAGATTACCATGCTGAGCAAAATAAAACAGAAAAAGTTGAGAACCATATGATTTCTCTTATATGTGTAATATAAAACTGAAAGCAACAAACTAACAGAGACTCATGGACATGGACAGTAGATTAGTAGTTACTAGAGGAAAGAGAGGTGAAAATAGGTAGCTAAGGGTAAAGGGGACCAAATATTTGATAATGAAAGAAAATTTCACTTTGAGTGGTGAACAGACAATGCAATATAAATATGACATATTATTGAATTGTACATTTGAAACCTATTTGATTTTATTAACCAATGTCACTCCAATAATTTTAATTAGGAAATATAGAAAACGAAAAGAAAAAAAAGTTAGCCTTTCTCCCATATTTCTTCCTTCTCAATTATTTTCTCTACTCAGAAATGAAAAAAGAGCAGAATCCATTAAAGAATTTAGAATGGAAGTTGTAGAGTAACTGATTTTGACCCAGCTAAATGTCTTTTTTCAGATCTGAAAAAAGAATAATAACAAAATGACTAAAAGTGAAAATTAGAGTGTTTGATTCCAATAACCAAGTATTATTTAGTGTCATTTTTTTCCATTTTTATCTTATTGTATTGGTATTCCTGTCTTTTTGCTTCTTGACCATTTCTTTAAAAGTTGGTATTTTTAATTTTTGAAATATTGTCATGTTTTGTTGGACTGATATTAGTGCTATTGTCATATCATCAAGTTCACAGCTTTTATTATTTAGAAGTGAACATGTGTTATTTCAATTTGAACAAATATGTGTGGTTAAAAGTATGCAATCACAATGATCAAATATTTATAAAATAAAAAGTTAAAAGAAATAGTTTTCTAAAGATGAATACATATTATTCAAAATATGTAAGAGCTATGGGTTCTCAGAAAAGTTAGGATTTAAAGGTGTGTGTGTGTGTGTGTGTGTGTGTGTGTGTGTGTGTGTGTGTGTGTTATGAAACTGAAGGAATGAAAATGACCGCCCAAAATGTTGATTACTTTATATAGGGCAGGAAAGCCACCATACTGTGTATCTGTTTTTATAGCTATATATGTGACTAAAAGTAGAATCAATAAAAGGTAGCTTTAGTGAGATGAATTTTGACACAATATCAGTGAGAATATGAATTGAACTTAGATCTTCTGATGCACTATCCAGCACTTAGGAAGAATGTCATAATATTCTTCTAATCTTAGTTGTAATTTTTTAATGTTTAATTTCAGTTCTTTCAAATTGTTTGGCTATGCTAATTGTGCTTAATGAAATCTGCCACTAGTATTATCATAAAAGAGTCCTAATAGAGGTTTATACTAATAAAGACCTCATGGAGTTCATCCCCTCTGTTTTAAGTTAAGCCACCTCAGTTAAGCCTGCAATCCTCTTACATCTAATTGTTCTGTATCCAAGACATCCTCTGAAACAATAACTCATTGTTCCCTGTACTATTTTCCCAAGGTGTGCAGATTTTACCCTGAGTCCTTAATTCACCTTAGAGCCATTTAATTTCTATTGAAATTGGGCTACATATTATATAAATAATAACTTCACATTCTCCATCACTGACAAGCTACGTCAAGGAGGATGGAAAGGACCCCAAATTAAATGTAGCCCCACTGCCATTATTTCCTTATACTATCCTGTGCTCATTTCTCCATGGAGAGATGGTCGAAGCAGTCCAGTTTTTAGCATTATTACCATGGCTCAGTGTTGAGTTGAAGCTATGATTTTCCAAGATGGGCTTGACTTTGAAACATCAATGCTTATTCTACTGTACAGAAGAGGATAATGGAAATGAACCCATTTGAGGAAGAGACTGGGCTAATTATGGGGCAGTAGACAACAAGGGTAATTTGTAGATATAGTATCCTTTTACTATGTGCTCAAATGAACTTTGGTTCAAGTACACTGAGCTCTCTGATCTGGTAGAAAATTTTCTTTCTGTTTATGTAAAATAATGGGCTTTTATTTTGGCCAGTGCATGATCTTGTGGGAGATCTCATAGCCTTTCAACACATGTGAAGTAAAGAATTAAGGATGTCTAAGCCAAGTCAACAGACATCTCAATGGTTTGGGCTCAAAGTCTTTCTCCACATATGGACCAGAAAGAAGCAAGTGCAGGGCTTAGTTGAATTCCTTTAATTTTCGAGGAAATTAATATGGAACACTTTGCCCTAGAATCTAAAGAAAGGCAATGCCAAGAGTTCTCCAGGACTCCCAGAAAGCCTGAATATCACAAATAAGGATATGTAATGTTCAGAATGATTGGCACTTGTAATAATATAAGAACTTAGATATGACCAAGTTCAAGTTTATTCAAAGTATTGAAAACCATTTCTCATTCTAAGTTATAAGCAAAACAAAACAAAACAAAACAAAACACTAGTATTAGTAGGAGTAGAAAGACTCAAAGGGCAGTTGAACAAAAATGTCTATACACGGACTGACAGCAAAGTCTGGTAATTAATTATACATAATTGCAAAGATTTTATTTATTTCTATTTTGGTTAATACCATGTGGGCTTTAGCTTTGACCCTTGCTCCCTGTTGTGTAAGTGTCCTTTTTTTCCCCCTATGTCTTTTGCAATACTTGATATAACTATTTATTTTTCTTAAGTTTGATAAGTAATGGGGTTATAAACCAAGGAAAATAAGACCTCAATTCTAAAGGAAATAGTTTTATATCTTATTAGGTATAAAATAAGGTAACTCCTCCCTAGAAAATACTTTAAATTACATTCCTGCTGCAAAAGTGTGGTGAAACTGCAATTGCTGGTGTTTACACGCAGCTAATCCTACACAGAATTTGGGACCTGTGTATTTGGGACCTTAAAAATCTTCTGCGCCATCTAATGGAAACAACGCAAATTGCAGCTTGCTTTGGAGGACAAATACTCATTTCTTCAGCTCAGATTAATGCAGAAGAGATGAAAGTTATAGAAACTTGATAGATAAAATACCAGCCTCTAAATGTAATGGCTTGGGAGAATTGGCCCTCAGTTTTATAGTACATACAATTCAAACATGCTCTGATTATTATGATTTCAAAATGCAAATGAATAAAAATACAATGTATCCTTTCACAGAAGCAGACAATGGAGTTAACACAGTATTTGCCAAACCAAGATCCAGAATATTCCAGGTATTTTTTAAACTGACTATTTATCTGTAACTCAATGCTGTATTTCTTTTTCTTATCTATGCTACAGATATCTGTGTACAATATCATTTAATTTTTAAGGTATTTACCACTTTCAAAAACTGTGACTTTCATGTCAGAGTCTACATTTATAGATGTAAACTGAAATGAAAACAGAGATATGCAAATAATTTAAATTAAAAGTGAAGAAGGCATGGTGCAGTTAAGTAGGGGGTTTTTACAAAATGGAAATCGCACTTCCTGTCCAAAGGGAGTGAGTGTTATGCAACAAGTGATTATTGTCCACGGAGAATGTCCAAAAAAATTCAGAAATCTGTACTCTTATATTTTCTCACTTTTTAAACTCTGGTTCACACTCCCAAATGCAATTTGGTCCAGATATGACCTAGACCCAAGACCCGCCATTTGTGATTGGTGGTTTATCATAATCCAAAACAATGCAATGAGGATATAGTCATAAATTCCTCAGTTACTGGATCACTTGGGAAATCCTTTGAGAAATAAGTGCTCTCATATTTTAATTAATATGCATAGATTCGATTTAACTCTACATGCTATTAGGGAATATCAAATCACTAATATTGTACAGTCTTTCTATTATTCTAGGCCAAGTAGTTCTCAGCCTAAAATGCACTGAATCCATAGCCAGACTGTCGTCTGTACAGCCTTGGGATAAAAGGCAGCTGTCCAATTTTGTCAAAACACCATTTCTGTTACTCTCAGCCTTGGGACACAAGCACACACAAGTAAGTGAAAAGTGGAGTTCAGCATTTGAAAAGTGTTTTCATGTGATTATCATTATACTTTTCTATTTCTTGGCAAATAAAGAAAAGAAAATACTAGCAATTAATTAAAATTCAAACAAGAAGAAAATATAAAGAATGATGAAAGATATGAGATGTTGGATATGAATGACCCCAGACAGAAAATGTGTTTTTCCCCCTAAAAGTGTTTTAAATTTCAGGGATTTAAAAAATAATCATATCTCTCAACTTTTCAGACTTTGTTGCTCGTGACCTCACTATTTTACAATATTTCTGTAGACACTCTTCCTCTACATAGAATGTGTGTTTCCCTTTCTCATAGACTCAGAGTCAGAGGGACTTCTTTCACCAGCCTTGGGCCAGATGAGGGTCTATTCCACACACTTTCTTTCTTTTATTCTTCTTTTTTTAAAAATACCTATAACACCTGGTATTCCTAGGTGGTCTCCCATCTAAGTATTAACCAGGCTTGACCCTGCTTAGTTTCCAAGATCAGATGAGATCAGGCACGTTCAGGGTGGCACGGCCATAGTAATCCACATACTTTCTAACAGTACCTTTGACAGATTAGCATTTTACAGATCAAAATGTCTCATCTTAATAGCCATTATGGACATGCCTCTTCATCAATTCTTCTGTCTCAAAACTGGATCCTGAGTTCAGGAAACACTCATAGTACAATACATATTAAGTACTTAGCACAGGACTGGGCATATAGTAGATATTCAGTAAACATAGGTAATTATTATTCTCACTCGAGGACTGCAAGAAGAGCTCCTTCTTTATACTTTATGAGAAACTGGGAGGGATTCTTCAATGACAAAGAAGCTAACAAGGGTTAGATACACTTCCTACGTGCTCCTTTTTGCATGGTATAGCTGGTACTTTGCTGGGTAAAGGTGGAAGGTGAGCTTCATCTGGCAGTGAAGAAGGAAGAAATCATGGTGGAGAGGCCATTCTAGCTGGAGGGACTAGTCTGGCCATTACTATTATTAATGCTAAAAATATCTTATATTCATTTTTGTCCATTAAATTTCAAGTTTCTTAAAGGCAAGAACTATGTCTCTTTTCCTTTACTATGTTTTGCTATGCCTTAACATTAAGTTATAGTAATATATTTTTTAAATGAGTAAGATACCACTTATTTCAGTTTTATTATCAATATTGTCTTTGGGACCTCAGATGGTCAACAAATTAACTGCATATTGTATTGTATTTGTGGCATATTGATATTAATCCTCTTATATGGGGGTTAGGATTCACTAATGGCAATGAATTAGAATTTTAGATACAGAAGTGGATGAGTTAATATTTATCAAATAAAACACTTTTTTTATGCTTGTGTTGACCATTCTATGAGACTTAGTAATAGCATATTGAATTGGTAGCTAAGTAACCTACATAAAGTTATCTCATTAATCTTTTTCTTTAACAGTTAAATGAGAAACTTGGGCATATTTTTAAAGCCTATATTAGACTTAGAAATGAGTATCTTGAAGGTACAAGTTACTGAAGACTTTTTAAATAGCTCCCAAATAATGCATTGTACACTCTAACCTTTTAATCTTATCCAACTTGTCATTTTTGCTGTCTCAGAAATGAAGCCCAGCACACCAGATGTTCTTTGAAATTATGACCCAGTAAAGCTGTTTCACTATTCTCTCCATGAAATATTTTTAGTTCAGTCTCAATTTTACCTTATTCTAGACTCTTCGTTCTGCTGCCCCTGAATTCAGGTTCTGCTTTTGCCCCTTCCTGATATTGATATTAAGTTCCCCAGTATTTGAATTTGAAATATTAGTTTTCTTTTCACAGCCTTACTCTGTCCTAAAGTTTCCCAGTTTTTTAAGGTGCAATCTGTCCTCCTTTCCATCACCATTAACCCTGTCAGGACTCAGCTGCCATTTCTGCTCTAGGAAACAGTCACACAAAATAATTTCTCTGCTTCCACTCCATTAATATAATAAAAAAGTATTTTTACAAAGCTTGAAAAAACTGTCATTTTCTTTTATGTAAGGTACGCTAGGAGGTTTAACGTTGGGAGTTCAGCAAATTTTAGATTTACAAAATTTATTCATTTTGATATATCTTAAATGACAAAATATTATGGGAAGTTTGGTCTCAAGAGTGAGCACTCTGCTTAGAAGGCCTAAGCGACAGAGGTTGCTGGGAAGAGGACTGGAAAAGGCCATTTACTCAGCTGAATCATGGCACTGGGGATAGGCTAAGAACATCTGAGTGGAGTGAAGCAATTGCTATGGAATGAGCCTTGGCCAAGAAAACACAAGAAAACTGGTGTTGGACAGAGGGAATGCAAAATCCATGGCTTTGGCTTTGTTGGAGCAAATCTTAATTAGCCTGATTCTCTCCCTTTGGCTCTCAGTGTCTTTTAGCTTTACTAAGAAAGAGGTTATAATAAACGAGAACCTGAAAGCCATATTTTTCCCCTCAGGGTTTGATGACACCTTCTTTTGCACAGAGGATTAAATATTAATTCACATTTATTCTCATAAATAACACTGTATTTTCTCAACTTAAAAAATAATACATGCCAATTATACAGTTGGAACATTTCAAAAGTATAATGAAGAAAATTACAATTCTCAAAGTAGATAAAGTAATTGTTAAATTTAGGGTATTTTTTTTCAGTACTTTCTCTATGTAGCTTTTAACTTATTTATGATCTGAACATCTGTCTTAAAAATTCAATATAAATGTTTTCCTATTCATTTTTAAATGCTTTCGAGCATATTTTGGCTACATTCCTGTCTTTATGATTTTGCTTATATAAACTGTAGTTCACTTAACTAGCTCCCTTTGTTACCCATTGTTGTTGTGAGCATTTGTGAGTAAGCTTTTTCTCTTCTTTATGCAAACTAAGTGTAACTGCTAAAGCTAAAGGTAGCTTCTCCCATCCTGTGAGATCATTGACTTGGAGAGAAAATACAGGAAGGATTGAGACAACAAATGTTTGTCCATGATAGAGTTCAAAGTTGGACAATGAACTGCTTAGCTATTAAATCAAGCAGCTGTTGTCAAGTCTAATTTCTGACAAATCACAAAGAAAATTATCTTTCTTTACATGTTTTGCCAAGAGGAAGTTTGGGAATTGAAGAGGTTTATTATATGAAGGTAACCCAATTTTTCATTTGTAGTCTCTATGTTAAATGCTGTGTAATGTCTTATGGAGTTTCATTAGTCAGGAGCTCTGGTGGGCGCTTTTCATTTTTGCATATTCATGTTTTCATTTAAAATACTTGTGACAAATGATTCTTTTATATTTACAATATAAATCCAATCCAATCTTTATAGAGTAAAAAAAAAAACAATGGGCATTTATGTATTTTGTGTTCAATATATTGTTCATACTGAATTTTCCATAGACAGCAATAAGAAAACAATATAAACCCATCAATATTAAATACCAAATCTTAATCACAAATGAGTTGTAATTGGATTCAATTGCAAATGGGTTTTTTCTCCTCACAGCACAATTAAAATTTGCTCACAGATTTTTTTTCATTAGAAAATAAAATCAGCTGCTTAGTTCTAAAAATGTATTGTGACATGAGCAAGGACATATTCTCTCTGCTGGTTTTACTTCTTGCAGGCAATAGTACTCTGGCTTTTATACTCTGGTATCAGTACTCTATTCAATGGAGATAAGTACTGTTTAAGCTAAAAGGGAGTGCAAGTCATTGTGAAGGAACAATGTTAGGAGCTGCTTTAGATTTCAGTTGTTTAGAAGACCAAGGCATCTTTATTTTAAATATATCCTGGGTTCATATACATTAAGATTAAATTGAGAGCAAACTTCTGTGGTAGTTCATGTTAGCATCTGTCCACTCTTCCCATATAGATTTTGTCTTTTCCAAGGACAGAAAAGTAAGTCAATTTACCCTTTTTTATTTCCACTTACATAAAACAAAAACAAAAACAAAGATTTCAAAATCAAACCAGGATTCACTTCTCAAACATTCTGGTTGAAACCAGAATGGAAAGAACACACAGAGAGAGAGAGACTGGAATTTGGCAAAAGCAAGACCAAAATTTCTCCATTTCTGGTAAGAAAGGGCCTCATTTTCCTCTCTCTAGAGGTTTTGTCTAGACACTAGTAAATGTCCTGGTTGATTAACTAGTTAGAGATATTTCTGGGAGACACTCTGCCAGATTTGAGGTGACCAAGAAATTTAGCTAAGCTAAGGGACTCAAAATATGGCTACCATTTTCATTCAAAACATATAGTTGAAAGGTCTCTCACATTTTTCCAGTTATGTGTTTCCATTCTGTCCTCTAATTTCTATCTTCTATATCTTTCTCAGAAGAATCAGTTACTGAGAAGATATTAACCCATGAGGTCTGTAGGATGTTATCTAAGCTTTTATAGATTATTAGTGTTAGAGTTGTAAAGGGAAAAGTGTATGTTTGTGTGCACGTGGCACACTCATGTGTGGATTCTCTGCCTCATCTTGTTTTCAGCAAGTATGAACATGACAAAGGAATGACTATCTCACTGTTTTGACTTTTTTTTCTTCCCTTTTAACTGTAAGCCAGCATGCCTTCTACCAGAATTTTTTTAAATGGAAAAGGTGATTCTAATAATGAATGTGAAATGAGATGAAGATCTGCTCTGAGAGGTGAATATTACAAAGGTGAGCTGTCAGGGCTTTAGGCCAATCTTTTGATCTGCTTTAAAATATTATCCTCAAATGAAAAATACTTTTCTTAGGTTTTAAAATAGTATTATAATGCTTAAGGAGACTACTTAGTTCTTTAGTGGTGTTCGAGGCAAAGTCCTCAAAAGCTTTAGAACTAGTAGGTATCTTATTGAACTCTGAAAAGAGAAAGACTTTAAGCTTTAAAAAAAATAAGTTTTTAACTTTTCCTAAAGGTGATATTTTTCATTGTAAATGAGCACATATTTGATTTCTAAGTATAGTAATCCATTCCTTCTTCCATTCCTTTCTTTCCTCTTAGCCTTCATAGGTCCACCTTTCAACTGAACCCATTAATAAAGGAAAAAACAAAATTTCATGTAGTCTGCAAAATATTAGCAGGAAATCATTTGCTCTCAAGACTGAAATATAAATCTTAAAAACTCTGTACCTGGTTACCTACAACAATTCCATTTCGGCTGGAGAGACATCTGTCATATCAGTGAGAGCTCATTGTCTTTTAGACCATCTTTGAAGGCATCTTAATTAAATTATTCTCAGTAATTGTAGACTTCAAAATGCAAAACGAAAGGATGACATTATGCTCAGGGGTCAAACCATGTGGCTGCATATAGCTGGAGAAAATCTAATCCAGGGCACTAAATACAGCAGTGACTATTTTACACATAAAATTTTCATGGGTTTACTATGTCTAGGGAAAGCATGTAGGGATTTTTTTCAAGTAGAGAATGAACTTATACTGATTCAGCTGTTTGTGCTGGTTCCCCTTTGCTCATGACTCCTGGCATGCAGTTTATGATGGTTGGTTAAAGACCCAAGAGCAGTTTGTTGCTATGAAACTCAAGGAAATCATGAGTTCTAACTAGTCATGACTGGTTTATAGGATGAATACAGGATACTCTTAGCGAGATACAATCTACCATGTTGATATATAAGAGATCTAGTTAAAGTTAATAATGTGAAGAGGCAAGAAGATATTCTGACTCCAGCTGACCCACAAGGAAGGACTCTTATATTGCTTTGGTAATGGTTGAAGATGCAAACTAGAAAATTTGGGAGCTAATGATTATTCAATTTAGATCTATACAGGAATATGAAACAGGGTAACAGACCTCAATTTAAAAGACAGGATACATCTAGTATCTTAATTTTCTTTGTCTCTTGGTCCATCCAAAAAGATGAATCTAATAATGAAATCATCTCAGGGGAGAAAAACAAAGTAATAAAAACTCCAAGGAAAACCAATAAAAACAGTTTGACTTGATTCCAATCTAAATTGTGTTGACCTTCTTAGCTATTACTTCTTATGATCAGAAGGTGCTACTTATTGTTAAGGACATTAGTTAATGTGTTGGAATGACTCCTTGGTGAATAAATCTAATAAAACTTATTCTCTAAACTTATCTGCCACATGGTATCTGTTGCTGCATTGGCAATAAATTGTCGGGGATAGAGGATGAAAAACTCAGGGGGAATCTGGAAAAGTCTGGAAACAGAAATAGACCATCTGTCTCATGGAGAAATTGACAAGAGACTCAGAACAGATGCAGGAACCCTTTCACCATGAGGCAGATGGATAAGGAGAGCAAATAGGACCCAAAGCTGATTCTGGGAGACAAATAAGTAAAAGGCACAGGAGAGGGCTAGTTCTGAAGAATAAAATACAAATTTATCAGTCTAAGTTTAAGTCCTTTCACAGTATGGCTCTACTCTGGTTTTCCACATCTATCCATTACTACTCTCCTCAAACACATTTTTTCCAGCCAGAAATACCAATTTAGCATCATCCAGAGTTAACTTTTACATCTATACTGTCCCTACCTTCTTTCTGTCAATGCATATTTTATCCACCCTTAAAAGATCCTTTTCTCGGCAAAATCTTCTCTAATACAACTCTTCTTCACGAATGTTCCACATATATTGTTTATGCCTCCCACTTTGGAATGCCACTGTATTGTGCTTGGGATAAAAATTCAATTTTGTTGTTGCTGAACTGTAAGAGTTTATCTAACTAAACTATATTTTCTAATTCATCCTGTATAAAATTTTTCATAGTCATGCATGAGCTACATTCAGCTTCTTAGAGATCTTGAACACATTATATTGCTTTCTACCTCATAACTTTGGCACAAGACTCTACTTACTTGAGTACCAGAGTGAGAAAAGACTGTTAGGATAATAAGATGGAGGAAGCAGAGAGAAACTGGGGAGGGCTGCATCTCAGGCAAAGTTGATAGCAAACTTAGAGATAAAGAAGATCTGTGAGGAACACCTATGGGAACAAGCAAGCAGAGGACACAGTGGAGAGTTCAGAATTTCTAAGAGCTAAAGAAGGGGAGAGCAGTCAGTGGAGGTTCTGTCAACTGATAATTGACTTCTTTGAACTTGATGTCCAGGTATAACATTCATTTAGAGACAAACAGCTGGAAGCAATGTAAGAAAAAGGGAGAGGAAATAATATTGATAGTGATGGACCTGACATATGTTTTGTTTCTTGATGTTCAGGGTCAGCTATGCAGGCTCTCTTCAACCTCCATCTCACAGAATTATTTTATTCTATAGCTGAAGAATGTACCAAATATTAATAGGAAAACTCAATCATATCCAAGAAAAGTTAAGAAAAGCCAGAATTAAAGCCTGCTTTTTTTTTTTTTAATGTTTTATTCAGAGACCCAACATTATTCAGTAGATGCTTAACCGGAAACAAAATTAGCATGCACAATTTTGTTAGACTCTTATTCCCCCTCATTTTAAAATTATTTTTTATCACTAAACCTTGTTAATATAAGTGTCTTCTACATTTTAACTCTGTGTGTGTGTGTGTGTGTGTGTGTGTGTGTGTGTGTGTGTGTGTGTATGTGTGTGTATATTGGGCATGTTAGGTTCTCAAATAATATTTTGATTGATGTATAACAGCATGCCACCAGCTCACATGAGCCTGTGGATAGGAATAAGACTGCAATTGGTATTTATACCACCTTGCACTGGCATTTCAGTACTAAAGCATTGAAATGCCCCTATTATTTCTATGAGACTTCAACTCCCTTCACCTTCCCCTGCTCCACACATTTCAAGTATTTCAGTGGCCCTGGCAGCACTTCACATGTTTCTATATGAGAAAAAGCTGCTGGGCACGACCACTCTGTAGTCAGGTATAGGCTGTACCTCTCTGGCACCTACTTCATGTTCTCCAGAGTTCTGTGGCTATAGCTCGTACAAATAGCCTAGAGAAAAAGAAACCTAAGGTGTCCTCTCCTCAGCTGCATAATCTCAATTTAGTCTCAATTTATACCCTTGCTATACCTGTGTACCAGTAGACTACAAAGACATAGAAAAATTGAATAGAGGATGATATTTTCTTGGAATATTCAAAATTAAGAGTTATTTATGAGATTGACTCATAAATATGACCACCATATTTGCAGCTCAATTTCGAGCATTTCTAGAAGGCAAAGACTTACTTCAGACTTCACTAATAGAACATATGTTCTAGGAAATTGTATGTAAACCCCAAAGCGACAGAATTATGGATCCATCCCATCTCTTTACTATTGACAACCATTACTGTGGCAAAAATCACACCATATGTTAATAACATCTTAAAGCATGAACAAAAAAAAAATCGTAATAGGAATTTAAGCACAGTTCCTGAGTCTATTATTTCTTATCAAGTGACCTACAAGAATAAGGACATTTCTATCACCTTTGTCAATGAAAAGAGAAAGAGCTTGGCTATATGCCACACTCTTACATCATCTTGATTCTCCAGAACGGACTAAATCAATTGAAAGATAAACTCACTGTAGTCAGGCATATGCTGACATGTTGGCCCCCTCACAAAAGCTCATGGACAGATTTCCTCTAGACCCAAACAAACTATGTAAAGAGTCTGTTTTGATTCTTGTTAGCATTGCACTCTCTCAGCAAGCTGCTAAGAAAATTCAAATATGGCTACTCTTTCTGAAAGAAATGGAATTCCAGGATCTTTCAGGTTTTTTTTTTAAATATAAGAAAAAGTTATTTTTATAGAATAGTGCTACTCTACGAAGTGTTCTTGATATGGCTTACAGTTCTGACAGCTTAGTGAATTCAGAATTTGGGCTCAGTGAGTGGTTCAAAAGGCTTAAACTAATGAAAATGTTATGTGCAAATTGACCTTTGATGTCATCATGACACTTGGCTCACTCCCTATATCTTCAAAGCCAGAGCTTGCCACCAATAAAAGTATGGTTTGAGTGTCACACTATTCTCAACACCTAAAATTCTCTCTGATGATTACAAATTAGAAATATAGAGTTAACACATATTTGTTGAATGAAGGGATAAACAAAATGCATATCAAAAAATTGAAAGGCTAATTTAATAATTTCAAGCCTCTAATTGCTCATTTGAAAGTATGTTTACATGTTCCTGCCTTGGCAAAGGGAACTATCTGATAAAATTACACAAGACTACTTGTGAAACACTTTGTTTTATTTTATCTCATTAATTCTTACAACCCTGTGAGTTAGGTGTTATCTTCCCAGCAGTGAAATCTGGACAATAAGACTTAAGTTAGATAAGTTTTGAAGAATTCACAGTTGATAAGTGACAGAACAAAGACTCAAAATGGGTTTTCTAAACTTAAGTTTTCTAAAATTCCACAATGTTTTCTAGATGAGGATACTGAGGCTAAGAAAAGTGGATGATTATATACTTATGAGTCCCAATATAAGGGTTAGCAGTATCTTCTCTGATTTAGGCAAAGCATTGGCTATAAATACTCCATAATGAACCTTTAAAACCAGAACATAGCCATTGGGTAAGTCTTAGTGCTGGACACATGACATAAGAAATCAGGGCCTGGACCCAAGTCACTTTATGTCTGTACCCACATAACATTACAAATTGTGAAATATTCTAAGTATCTTTATAGAGTACATAGAAACATCATTCATTGTTACTCTTATTCTGAGGGGTGCTTTTACCAACCACAGTTGTTTCAAAGTAATAATTTTCTATTCTAAAGAGCAAGAAAAAAAAAACCCTACAAGCATAGTGCAACCTGCTTAGAATGATCTCAGCTTTAGAAAAAAATTATTAAAGTTTACATATCTTCTTAGTTTTCTCATATGATTCCAGCATAAAAAAATAATGATAAGGCAGTGGCTGAGAGACCCCAGCTGTGGAAGATATGTAACTTTTAGGACTATAAATTGATCTAGTACTGAGTAGAAGAATAAATTTTTAGAAAAAGACCTGGTTTTCCTGAAGTTATTGGATCTAGATAATTTTCTTAAGGCCCTGCAATAAACCAATTATAGATTACCTGAGTCCTGAGTACAGTACTAGATTAATTTTTCTTGTTCAGTGATCATTCCAGGATATGTTATGATTTGAAAATTTGAGTACTTTTGGAATAAAAGAATCTATTTTTCCAAGACACTTTTATCATACAGATGACTCTCATTATCATCTTCTAATTATACTCGTTAATGTAGGTAGGAGACTGAAAGAACAGAATGGATAACCCAAGTCTGTCAATAAATTACATATACATTATCTTTGGCATTGGAATCTGAATTGATATAATTTGAATAATAGAATTTATAATATTTATAATAACGCTTACAAGGAAAATGATACATAAGAACTGCCAATTTTCCCATCATGGTACACTACTCAAAACTGCTTGGAAATTAACTATCCAGAAAAAAATCTTTTACTTTATTTCTTCTTATATCAATTTAAAACAGAAGTGGTGGATGTCTATGCTATCTTCTGTCCTATATACTAAGCCATTGTTATGACCATAACAAGCTTCAAATTCCAGGAACAAATTAGCCCATCATTAAAGCACCCTGATTTGATCCACATCTGTTTCTCTATACACCATCTTCTGTAGTCTTGTTTTACAGGCTGGATCTGAGGCTAAACATTTTTATCCAATATTCTTCACTTCGAACTTCCGTTTCCAGAGAATAAGTCTGCCTGGCTCACTCTCCTTATCTTCACTCAGCTAACTCCTAATCACCGTGTAGTCCTCAACTTGGGTATACTTCTTTCAGAAAGCCTTTTTTTTTTTTTTTCAATGCTCCAATCCAGGTTTAGGAGTACCTTTTAGGAATTCATATAATTGCCTCTTGACTGGATATAATTCCTATTAGATTATCATGCCACTTGAGGACAGAGACTAAATCATGTTTACCTTTATAGCAGTACCTAAGGACTGTTAATCAGTGTTCATTAAATGAAAGTCCATACTATGTCTAAGTAAAATAACACAGCAATACAGACCTCCAGAGGAAAATGTTCCTCTGGAATCCTAATTCTATTAAATAAGTTTAACCAAGGAGAATAGAATTAAGAGAAGAGAAAGTTGGGGGGCTAGAAGGACAGTTTGATTTCTTCCTTTTTTGTGCTATGTTGTGTCCTTCCAGGCCACCTGGAATGTGTCTCCAGATGGTTTTTATTATCTGTGTTTGAGATACAGATTATTATTCTTGATTTTTATTATTATTCTCTTGATTTTTTTTTTTTTTATAGATTGTATCCCAAGAGTCCAGAAGATACCTTATAGTGTTTTACTAGAGTGCCAAAGCAATCAATAGATATGATTACTGGGATGCTAGACTATGGACATTTTTCTAGATAATTTTTTTTTTTTACTAAAATGAATCTTTTGCCCAATAGCCAACCAGAGAAAAAGACCCAAACAAAATTTCAGTCTTAACTTGAGAGTTTCTTAACCTAGTTTCCTTGGGTTCAATTCCCCACAATCCCAGAAGAGATATCATCTTTATTTTGTTTTTAAAGTTTATGTATGCATAAGAGGTTAGAGACAACTGTATTGACATCTAAGAATGACATGATGTTTCTCTTTTTCCACATGGGAATTTGGTATTTTGGGGCTTTGGATACTTTCCCTCATCCACTCTCTCTAGAAAGGTCTCTGTCTTTTTCACCCTTCACCTAAGAGTTCACCCAATCTTAGGATGCAGTTTTAGACAAATGTAAGGAGAAAGAGAGACAAGGCTGCATGAATTGCAGGAAGGGAAGAAAGATTCTGGCTAGCTAGGTCCATTGCCAGGCTCTCTTTTGATAGAAGAATCCAGGTGAAGGGCTGCATGGAGAGGAGTATAAATAATAAGCTAGAGACAGTCTGAACATTGTGAAAACAGTGAGAGTGGGTGAAGAAGGAGAGAAGCTGGTGAGACTGAGGGCCAGGAAGATTTTCCGAGGGTACTAGTGAGCAACTGTAGGTATAAGAGAGATGTTGGAGGAGAAGTATTTAAGGGGATTATAAGTGGTATACTCCAGGGTTACATACTGATGTACCCTTTTCTGAGGAGAACATCCATAGCTTTCACCACATTTTCAAAAGGGTCTAATGATCCAAAAATGTTAAGAAGTATTGATATGAGTCATATTAAATGTTCTGATCTCAAAAAATTTCTGTTAGGAGCTGTAGCCTGTCCACAGAAACATTGCAACACAAATGGAAAAATTTTCAGCGTGCCAAAAAAAAAAAAAGCAATAAGACCTATTCATAGAGAATAATTATTTTAAAATTGTCTTGGATAATAAATAATTGTGTGACTGAGTTGTAGCATTCACTCCCTGACCTTCCTTATAGTATGGCAGTGAGACAATCTAGAAAACAAGATTATTGAGCAGCTACTATGTTGTAGGCCTAAAAGAGTATATGTATAAATGAGGCTGCATCTATCTTTATGTCCAAATGGTGATGATTCTCAGACTACAATTGCTTCACTGTTAAGATGTCCAATTCTTTCCTGTAGTTTTTCCCTGCATTTTTTTAAAACCTCCTGGGCTTGCTTGGAGTACAAAGTGCTATAGCTTTTTAAGTGACTCTGTTCTTTAGGTCACACACACACACACGTTTTCCCAAAGGTGCAGCTGAGACTCCCTGGTGACAGGATTGTGACGAGGTCTTTTTAAGCCCCATGGTGGACTCAGAACATGTACCTCTCTACCTCCTCCATCCTTGGGACTATTTTTAATTCACTTGTCCCTACTTCTTGTTCCTTTAAGATGTGTTCCTTTTCAGGTGCCCATGACTGTTTTGTAATCTAACCTCCATTCACCATTTATCCCATCAGGATATGTATTTCTGCACATCATTTCTCCAAGGATTCCTGAGCCTTTCTCCTTAGGGGGACTCAAGTCTCCTGTGTGAATTGGTGATTGAAAATCAGTACTAAGAAGGATTAGTCTGATAAGCTACATTAGGATAGATGCAGATGGAGTTAGGGTTAACTCCACTGGCCAACAGTATTAGAGCCTTAGGTTCCTCATTAAACAATTTTATAAAATAAACAAACAAACTTATATCATTTGATCATTTGCATTAATAAAAATATTAGATTTTTTGACTTCTGTCTTCTCAGTCTATTTAATTGTTTTTATGCTTTTATAATTTATCTTTATATTTAGGGAATGTATGTTTCTCATAATTTTTATCTGAGCTAATTAAAAATTAATTGAAAATGCAATATTAAATAAAATTTATATTTTCTATTAATTTTAATCAAGGTCCAGATTGTATTTCTCTTTACATAAATCAGTGTTTCTATTTTCAGGACTTGTTTTAAAAAAGCAAAAAGAAAAATTTTTACTTCTTTTGATATAGAGACAAAGGGGCAATAAAGGAGAAATTTACAAGGTGGCATAACATTTAATATTTTGATAAACTAATACCAAAGACCTCTATGTAAGAAAAACTATTTTAATAACATTCAAGTCTTACCCGTTTTGATGAATATCTGTTGTGAGTTGCCTAGGACAGTGGTCCCCACATTTTTGGCACCAGGGATGGGTGCTCCTATGAGAATCTCATGCCTCATGATCTAAGGTGGAGCTGAGGCAGTGATGCTAGTGCTGGGGAGTGGCTGCAAATACAGATGGAGCTTCTCTGGCTCCCAGGCCACTTACCTCCTGCTGTGTGGGTCCATTCCTAACAGGCCCTGTACCACCTGCAGCCCCGGGGTTAGAAACCCCTGGCTGAGAGGGAAGATTTATTTAGATACTTAAAATATGCAGAGGTGATATTAGAGGCACAGATGTTGAAAGGTACCATTAAGACAGGCTGAAAATCTTTCAGAGCTCCACAGAAAGTAGCTTCACCTCTTTAGGTTTCAGTTTTGTAGAAGAGTAAGGACTACTGTAGGCTCTGCGTATTTACTGTTTTGTAAAACAAGGAATTGTATCTTGGCATATTATTCAGGAAGAGCTTGCTTAGGCTAATAAAACCTATGAATCAACTGCATCTGGTCTTCTGTAATAGTTTTAGGGGCTTCCATGTGGATGGTTCTGAAGATGGATGGGTCCACCCCACACCTTTACACAACCAATAAAAAAAAAAAAAGAAAGAAAAAGAAATAAAGACTGTAGGGGAAATGCCTGTGGGCTTGTTCACTTTCTCTCTCTTTTTTTTTCTGCTCTAGAATTAAGAGCTACAGTTTTATGGGTAAAGATAAGTTGTGAAATCTGCTGGGTCCCAGCATCTATGTTGCTTCTTTCTAGGTGTGAGAGTGGGTGCCTGTGGGGCAGGAGTGGAGAGCGAGGAAGCTCCTCAGGATATGGGAGCTGTGAAGAACAGATTCATGCTTTCAAATCTTTCTCTTTCACTCATTAAGCATCTTCTTCCAACCTTAGGGTTTCGTTATCATTTGTTGTTGTTTTGTTTTGCTGCTGTTGTTGACTAGCCAGATATTAGAAGGAACAACAGGATAAAATAATTGATACAATATGTTATCCTTTCAGATACATTTGCCTTTTAAAAGAAGATAGGTAAAAAGAGAGAAAAAAAATAATAACATAAAGCAATGCATTATTGAGTGGTCTTTCAGTTGTCTGTAAGAGAGGTATTTTTAGTTAGCATGACTTTCCAATACTCTGCCTACCAAAATGATGCCCTACACTCGTTTTAAAAAGATAATAGTCATACCACACAGATTTATAGAAAAACAAATGTTCTCTAACAATATCATTAAGCTTTGTTTAAAAACATGGTGAATTTATTTCCTGGGATTGCCATTTATGAGATTTATCATGTTGAATAAAACACTTATTCACACTGAGCTCCAGTTTCCTAATCTTTAAACAGGAATCATTTTAACCACATAGAGTTATTCTGAGGGTCAAATGAAATACTGGTTTGCAAAGTTTTACATTGCTAAGCAAGCCTTGATTGTGAAGAATACAGGCATTTAGCCATGGAAAGCTTGCTATAAGGATTGAGCCATGAAAATTAACATTCTGGGAACAGCAGGACTGCTGTACTCAAAACCGAGTTTATAACTTATAAATTCACAAACTGCCACAATGTGGATTAATTATGGAATTCAGTTGTGTGTTCTTATTTTGGGAAGCTGAGTTATGGATTTCTACAAAGTCAGTATGACTATGGTAATTTCCCAAGACAGTCTTCACAGGAGCATGTTTTGAATGATGTTTAGAAAGTAGCAGGATTAAACTTGGGTCTGTTTTAGTTTTTATCTCTCTAGATCTATGTAAATTTCCGCCACATTAAAATCTTGAAATTATTTACATATACATAAAATACAAAGAAAAGCTTGATAAAGTATTAACTGAGCCACCAGTGATGATTCCAAGGGGGTCACTAAGAGGCACAGAGAGGAAGGGGCTTCTCTGCTTTCTACATTAAAATCATCGGTACAGGCTCCTTGGGCACACATGATAGATAGTCCATATTCCCTTAGTTTCAATGGGAGATTTGGCAGGACTCGACCCTGCTCATTTCTCCTCCCCTTTTCGGCCTTGGATGAACTTTGTTCAAATACTGCTCTGGGATGTGATTCATCCTTTATCCAAGATATTCCAAACATTTCTCAGTAGAAGCTTTAATTTTACATCTCCCAGGCATCATATTCACCCTGAACATCCATTTCAGTGTGTAATAATCACAGTTCTTGCTGCAAGCAACAGAAACAAATTTTGGCTAAGGGATTTATTGGAAGGGTATTCGTGGGAAGGCTATAGAGCCAGGATAGGAAGGAGCCAAAGGAGGCAGATACAGGCAAATCTCTGCCACAAAGCTCGTTTTGAAGGGTACCACTGATGGTTCTGCTGCCCTTGGAAAATGGATTGCCATGCAACTAATGTGACTTGTCACTGACTGACCCTACTCATTTTTGTCACTCCCCAAAGATATAAAGTTTTGGCAGGGCTTCTAATTGGCTGCATGGAGATCGTGCAGCAGGTGCAAGTTGGAAGGAGAGGGATATCCCCCTGATCTCTCACCGTTGACGAGATTGCCTTCAAAGATGAAGGATATTCAGATGTTCGCTAAATAAGATCAACAAGTGAAGGGTGGTCTTCTCATTAGAGGAATGGCTGTCTTTAGAGGCTCTTTTGTTTTAGCTTATCAGAGCTTGCTCTCCTCCTCAAACCACCACCCTTCCCACCACTGGTTTCTTTTTCTTTTCTTTAACTGTCTCTGTTCCTCAACTTTACTCTTAGGGAGATAAGCATCTCTCCCACAGCCTTGGTCATTTAGATTCTCTCTTTTCTCATGCACTGAGTACATGGGCTTCTTAACTTACTATTGTAAAGGCAAGAATTACCTCCCTCCTCTATCATCCAAAGATCATCTTTCATGAGAGATTCACGATTTTATATATTTTTTTTTTCTAGAAGTTTTCATACCTATTGTCCAGTTTTTGTCATTACTTCTTACTGCAATGTTACTACCAAATACCTGGCTATGGATGAAAAGGGAATATTTGTGCAATGTTATATCTCTTCACATGCTTATAGTACCCTTCCTTTTTCTCCCTAGAAATGTCCAGATTTATGACAGACATATGGGACATAGTACATATATTACTATAGTAGTTCTTGGGTTTTGAATAACTAAACAATGACAGTAAAAGAGATTTAATTTTAAAGAGGTTAGGATTTGGAATGAGATAAATCTACCTTTAAATCTGGAATTACCACTTCTAAGTTTTGTGACCTTTAGCAAGCCTTTAATCTCTCAAAGTCTATTGCTGATTCCATTGGATTACTCTGAAGATTTACTGAGAAAAATAATTAAAGCACCTAGTACAAAGCCTGACACATAGTAGGCATTACACAATACGATTATTACTATTAGTTTTGAAAGTGAAGTATTTTCTAGAGGCCTAAATGAATTTCCATATCCTCATATCAAAATGTTTCTACAGATACCTGTGTTTCCCCAGAATCTAATTTCCATGAAAATGCATGAATTTTTTAAAAATAAATAGTTGTCATTATAGTCTCTGTCTCATATCAAAATATATTAGAGTTACTCTGATTAAAATGGTGAAAAGAAAGCAACGATTTCATATGAGTTAAAGAGGCTTGGCTGTTCATATAGGGTCACTCACTTAGCCCTATAGACTTGTGTTCAAATACAGTCCTTAGCCAAATTCCAATCTATTTGATACTTACGTTATATTTTTAATATTGTATAAAATATTTTACATTACATTAATTATTTTACATTACCCTTGGCTTGCAATAAATTGTCAAAGTCATGTTACTTTCATATGTGAGTACCATGAGGATAGTCTGCACTAAATATAGAACATGCATATAACAACTTCAAACACTCTAACCTGTAACTACAGGACAATCAATCTTTCATCTTAGGCTTCATTTATATTCTGGACTCAGAATTTTATTGTTTACCTCTGAATACATATGGCTATTTAGCTATTTAGCTAAATAAAGCTAAACATTCCAAAATATCATGTCAAGGAAAGAGCTATTCTGATGAGATTTCTTCTTCACCAATAAGGTGACTGAGTATTGGGATATTGGGTTTCTAAGTAATTCTGAGACAAGATAATCAAAGCCCTGCAGAATCAAGGAAAATACTTTCTGAGGCTCACTTCACATCTCCATTGAGACTTCTGACCACGAACTTTTACTTTTTCGTTCGTTTAATCTATGTCACTTTATAATTCTATGAGTTGCTGATCTACAGACACAACTTGCTCTTGATTACAAAATTTCTCTTTCTTGAACACTTTTAAGGATGATACTAAAAATTGAATTGTGGGCAAGTAGAAGGATGATGAAGAAAGACTTTAAAAGAGCACCAGAGCACATAGCAGTAGTTTCATTTGCTCTGTTCATCCATCATTCAGATATAATTTGTTGATTATTTATCCTGGGTCACCCAGTGCTTGTACCAGTATGATAATAATCTACAAAGGTTTTGGTCATATACTTCTATCAGTTAAAAAGTTTTTGCTTTCACGTCTAGTCTATGCAACTTATTTATAAATTATACACAGATACTAATGTGCTAATGTGCTATGTACATTGTTCAGTAAGAGATAAAAATAGATATGAATGACATTCTTAATATATCCTTCCACATTTGGCCCAATGGGTCAGCTTGCACACCACACCCATTTGGCACTCGATTTTGAAGACCACTGGTCTAAAGTTGTTGGATGACTCTTGACAGGTAAAAATGACAGTTTTAAACAATGACCAGCTCTTCTAAGGGAGGTTATGATTTTCATCTGTGAAGAATACAAACCACATCTGGGCAAGCATAAATTTAAACAGTTATCCACCTCCAGATTCCCACGAAGTGTTAACACACTGGCTCCACAGCATACTATGTGTGAAAACTAATATAGAGGGGAGGAGTTTGGGGTAAACATGATCATGAGAACAGCAGTTGCAAGAAAACTTAGACAATTAGCATTCAATTTCAAATAATATCCACTCTAGTGCAGGAGTTAGACAACACTCTTGAGTGCATGAGGTCAGAGTCCATCATACATGTTGAAGTCTCCAGTGTGATTTAGAACAAGGAGCATAGAAAACATGAGTAGGATGCTGAGAAAGGCTCATGGCAGAATATACAGGTCTAGATTCATGTCTAGAGAAAACAGGCTCACCTCAATTTTAGGTGGCAAAAGGATGTTCCATGTTCTCAGTAGCTGATGATAAGAGACAAACTGCCAGATTTCCTTCTTCCATCTAAGTTCTGTTCCCCCTACTTCACCATCTGAGTATTTTATGAAGATTCCATCACTCTTTTTGCTTTCTACGAGAGTAAGAGCTCATCTATAAAGGTTCTGAAAGTTTCTTATATCCTTCCTAGAACAACATTTCTGGATTTGAGATTGGGCTTGGGACAGGCAAGAGTCACTGTATGTGACTCGATGATGATTACTGAGAAAAGTTGTCATGAAATTTGGACAAGAGGCAGGTACTGATCCAGAGTTCTGGGGACTGACCAACATCTTGCTCACAAGGAGAAAAATATGGCAAAAGTAAACTTTGATATTTATCTGACTTATTCTTTTGATACCTGTTTCCTTTTCTGAAATGTATCTGGACCTTTATTTTCTGATCTACATGGCCACTCCATTTTGTGAACCCCAGTGGTTACTGGAGACTGCTTTATCCTTTCATCTCTTCAAATAGAGTTGCTCTGTTCATTTGTCCAAATTCTGAAGCTAAAAGTTGTCCAAAATGATGTCTGTCTTCCTTGATGTTTTGAACTGCCAGATCATGAAACCCACTGTTAGAATTACTTCTTAATTAAAATTGAAATATATCATACAACTACCTCTCTTGTAATTCTGTCTGTTAGTGAAACAGAATCATCATAGCTAATGAATTAATCATATTAGACATAAAGAGTTGGTTTTACCTGGAAAAGAGAGACAAAATTAGATTTGACAAATATTTAAATCTGTGTAACAAATACTAATGTATGCGTGGCAAGATGAACCAATGAAAAGACTATAGGAGAGAAAGTCAGGAGATCCATTCTGGATCTTACTTTTTATTAAGTTATAAAATATTTAAACTATTTTACTCAGTTTTCTTATCTGTAAAATTAGATATCTGGACTAGAGTATCAGAGATTTCTTTAAGCATTGATATTCTACGATTCTTTATTATAATGGTGTGGTGTATATAGACTTAATGTAAAATATTGTTATTCCCAATTTCCAGGGGGAGGGAAATAAACTGTGACCTAGCTGAAAATTAGGATTCATAAAAGCAAAAATATCTTAAGGCAAGCTCCAATAGTTTCCTACCACCACATTCCTGGAATAATAACAGCTTCCTTTCCCTCGCATTATGTCTCCTGAACCACCACCTCTGTAGTAAGGGTAGTTAGAAAGAGATATATTTGCAAGTGAAAGTGCTGGGAAACATCCAAGATACATTTATTCCAAAGGAAAACAGAAACTCATGCAAATTAACTAGACTGTTGACTTTGAAAATGGCATATTATTAATTCTGAGAATATGTATTTATCTTATAATAACTTAATAATTTCAGAAAAGGGAAGGATGGTACTTGCTAAAATACGCTATTATTTCTGAAGATATGTTTTCAGAAATGTTCACAAGAAGGACGAGTTGAAACGAGTCTACATGTTTGTTTCAGCCCAGAGGGCTATTCGGATAAATTCTGAACACAACAGGTTCTTACATGTCGTCTGAAAAACATTTTTTTGTTTGGGTAGGTTTGAAATAAGTTTCAAAAGGCCATGGTTTGAGCATTTAAAATTTTTTCTTCTTTTACTCCTTTCTTCTGTCCTTTGGTTGTAGACCACAGTTCAAATGGTCCTTGGCTCCATAAAAAAATAATAATAAAAGAAAAAAAAAAACACTAAATTTTTGGCTTATTCTCAAACATATGAGCCCCAGGTTGAAAATTACTTTTTTTGTTTTGAGAAGTAGATGTTGTTGTTTCTGAATGGTCCCTTTTCATTGAGAGAACAGAATGTAGAAAGCGACTTTCTTTCTCTTTCTACTTGTAAGTTATATGGAAATAAAACCCTGAATTCAACATTTTTCAAATATGATTTTCAAAGAATGACATATAACATTTTAAGGGCAGCAAAAAGTTTAACCTTTAGAACAAATAAAACAACATGAGCAATAAGCATGTAATTTCAGAAGGGAACACATTGCTTTCTGGCAACCCTGCTAATAATTGGCTACTATAGATTGTGCAATTTTTCCAGTAATATGATTTCTCTATATGCTGGGTCCATTATAGTTAAAGGCTATGATCTGGAACTCAACATTTTCTGGTAATGTTTTACTGTTATTCATTTCTAGGGGGAACTACATAAAAAAGATGAGAGATAGATGGAAGATAGATGATAGACGATAAATATATATTTTATAAGTAATCAAGCAGCCTATTACAATTAATTAACATATTTGGAATTGTTCAAGTAGAAATGGACAATTTCTGGAAAGGTAAGCCGAGAAAGTCAACTTCTAAGTTATTAACCTAAAAAGAGGACCAAGAATGTAATGAAATCCACAGGTTAACATGATTTTGGAGACTAAGCAGACTCCTCAGAGAATGTAGAATCCACATTTGTTGAATTACCTTTCACAATTTGAGTACACAGGAGCAAGGATATAATTTATTGACTTTAACATAGTGGGGGAAATAAGAAACCTCTTCCAACCTGATCTACAGTGGAAACAAATCTAAGGTATTATAATGTTCTTTATAGATTATAAATTAATAATTAAAATATTATGTAACAGTTATAATAGACAGGAGTGTTTATATTCTTTATATGTATTAACATATTTGATACAATACAGCAATAAGGTATCTGTTACCATATTTTACAATGAAGAAACTAGACCCAAAGTGGGAATGACTTGCCCAGGTTCACACAGCTGGAAGAGATCCATTTGGTTTTAAGCTCAGGCAGTATGGCTTTAGGGTTTCAGCACTGAATTCATTTCAGCATTTGATTCATAGAACCTGAAAGACATGTTAAAAATCAGGTACTCTAGCCCTCTTATTTTAGACAAGGAAACTAAGACTCAGAAACATGGAAGAATGTTCGTATACTTTAGTAAGTGAGCAGCAGAGCCAAAAACAAAATGCTGATTTCATTATTCCCACTTGAGATCTCTTCATTTTTTTTCCCTTGGAAAAGTAAAATATTTAATAGTGCCTTTAAATATTTATAATTAGATCATCCTGTCTCTTCTTTGGTCTAAACACAGTTAGTCAGTTGAAGAAAAACTAACTAGAATTGTCATTGCCTACTTCGCGAGAGATGAGGTCTATGCATTAGGCAAATGACCCAGGAGCAGCTGGAAGCTCAGACAAGGAGACAGCCTAAAATGCATTTCAAGCAAAGCACTCCTTTCCTTAAACTTCATTTGCTCTGCGGACTAAATTTCCTACCAAAGTATCCTTTTGAGTATTTGTTTTGGAATAAGGAATGCAACTTTGTTTTATACTTCCTCCCCCTGTCTCAATTTCTTTGGGAAAATGGAAAAGGACTAGGTTATTAAACTACTGGAATAGCTTCTTCCTCTTCCCCTCATGGCGATGGCTTAACTTTTTTTTTCCCCTTGCTTGAAAAGGTGGGGGCAAAAGTAAGAAGAGGAATTAAAAATTCTCCATTGCTTCTATAAAGGCCTTAAAATGTTGGAACTATTGGCTAATATCGAAGTATACTCATAAAATTCTTTACACTTTTAGATTTTTCACTGTGATGGGAGAAAAAGTTTATGTCCACATGCACAGCACACTCACAAGAATTTTATAGAAAACTTAAGCTTCATGACTAATTTGCCATCACCACAACTATTACAAGAAGTTGTTCATTATAGGCCGTAGAATAGATGAACTATGATTTGGTGTTATATGCACCAGCTTCTGTAACTTCACTCTTTCCCTTTGAGTGAACATATTGAAATGCAATTTATTGAGAACCAATTTATTAAGATCACTTTGAATGTGTTTTGCTTTTTTTAAAAAAAGTAAAATGTGAGCACATTTTAGTACACTCTTAACACTCCGTTTTAATGCCTCTCACAACACGCTGGATAACTCATTTGTGTCCCAAAACTACAGTTTCATTAGATGACCAAAGAATTTACAGAGCAAAGTCAAGTACATACTCAGTCATTTATTCAACTGCATATTTGGAGCCCCTGTTTTGTGTTAAGCTCTGTGTTGGAGACTGTGAGATACTAAGATGAGCAAGAAAATGTTCTGGATCTCAAAACTCACATTCTAACAGGGGAAACAGAAAATATAGATAATTACAGTGTGACAAAGTAATACAAGGGTGGATATAGGCAGAGGGCTTATGGGAGCACTCAAGATGTTTGACTTATCTAGGGCCTAGGGAATGTCTGTAAAGCCTTCTTGACTTTTTAGAGGAAGCAATATCTGAGAGCCTTAAAGGATGGCTAATAAGTAGCCAGGTGTATTGGATGCTGTGGTTAACCATGCAGCAGAAGAAAGACATTTCAGGTGGGGAGGGGTGGGGAGGTTAAGCAAAAAAAAAAAGAGAAAAGTTAACCAGAAGAGTATAGTGACTTTTTTATTTTAACATTTGTTAAGTTGAAATTAGAGTGTCGGATGGTGAGCCACTGCTCAATAAAAGACCACAAGGAAACTGAAATAGAGAAGATTATTACTCAGAGGTCCTGGAGGAAGTACCCGGCACACCTTGAAGAGCCATATGGTAGGGTCAAGGCAGAATGCAGGCAAAGGGAGCTGCAGAACCTGGAACAAATGCCTTGATTAGTATCAGTGGGTACAGTACTATGGGGTTTCCAAGCTAAGTCAGGATTGGTTAATTTAAACCAAAAATACTGCGGTTTTAGTAAGCTCTGTGTGGGGTGTGTGTGGGGGCAGGGGGTGGTGCTCTTATCTAAGGAGTGCACAAGGTAAAGGCCCTGGGAGGTGTATAAACAATTTATTACAAGGAAAGTCATATCAGAAATGGACATTTACTTGTGCCTCTGTTACCTAGGGCTGTTACCTTGGGCATGTGCTTGTGTGAGGGGCTTAAGTCAGCTATAGGCCCCTGCAGGGCACTTGACCATACAAAACCCAAGGCCTCAGTACCATGGAGTAGCTTGGATGAATGAACTCTTGGCACAGATTCAAGAAACACGATATGTGTAGAGCACCTCAAAGATCTCCTGTGTTCTGAAGCTAAAACAGAGGAGCAAGCAGGTGGTAATGTAGACACCCAGATTTCGAGAGGCTTATATCAAAGTTGAGGGAATTTCATAGCACTGTGTAGGAGCTGGTGAGCCACTGAAGGTTTTAAAGCAGAGGAGTAAGCTGATAGGTTTTCTGTTTTGCATGAAGAATGCTATTGGCTATGTGAAGGGAGCGTTTCAGAGGCAAAATGTTAGTGGTAAGAAAATCCATTAGAGGCTGTTGTAGTAGTCCAGGAAAAACATTATGAGAATCTCAAGTAGCTAGTGATAGAGATTAATGACACTGGGCTGTGACTCCCAGATTTCTAACACAACTGGACAGATCATGGTACCATTTATTGAGTTAGTGAATACTAGAAAATTTGAAGTATTGTAGTGAAAGTTATGAGTTCACTGTTATACTGTGATTTTGAGGCATTTATGAAGAGATCCAGGTTGGCATGTTCAGTGGTCAGTGTGGTACTGAGACAGGCCTCTTAAGGACAGATCTCTGCTGGATATCAAAATTGGGAAATCCCCCACAGGTAACAGCTGAGGTCTGAGTGCCTGGGGTAGGCCTGGAGAAGCATGCCGAGATAAAAGAATTGATATCCAATGGCAATAAGTTGGCGAAACTGACATTAAATAGATAGGTAAAGAAAGAGGGATCCGATCTACAGACACCTTTACTTCCCTTCCAAAATAATTTTTGCTAGGGAAGGCGGGACTTAGTATAGAACAAACTCTAAGCCAAAATATTTTTATATCTATGACTTGTCCGAAAACCATGTAGTATATCACATTGAGAATTCCAAAGTGACTTCTTCCCTTAGTTGTTTGACCTCATGATTCATTCACCACATCACCCCTTTGCATTTCCATGCCTGTGGCTGCACTAAACAATTGTTTCTATGCTCGATAGAGAGATACTGTATGTTGTGTACAAAAAGCATTGTTAATAGTCTTTCTAAGAGAATATTATGAAGGAACTCAGAGGTACCATTTCTAAATAAAAGTTGGGTGCAGTTTAAATATTTTATGGAATGGTGCCAGTCTTCATTTCATGGCTTTTTATTTAGATTATAAATCTACTTTGTTGGAGACCAATGTGGCTTCCAATGAAGTGGACTCATAAACAAACTTTCCTTACAGCATGTTTTACAAACTGGACAATACTATACTCTATATGCCCTTTCTCAGTTCTTGGCATTATAATGCTTAAAAAAAATAAAGAAGTATAATTGGTGTTCAATATCCTATTAGTTTCAGGTGTATGTTGTAGTGATTTGATATTTGTGTACATTATGAATTGATCACCACAATAAATCTGGTTGCCGTTGCTTTTGAGATTACAATTTAAGTAGCTAATATACATATATACAAATCATGTTAGATATTTGACATAGTGAAGGGGAAATGAATACTTAAAAGGTTAATTTTGGCACAACTGTGGTCACTGACAGATAATGTTCCTAAGTTCTGAGTGCCTGGAGTTCTCTTGGAACCTTACTAACTAGCTTATTTTTGCCACCTGTCTTCTATATCAAACTTGATGTTCTGTGTAAAAGACATGGGCTATTTCTGTTAGGAATGAAGTGACATAAATATTTTACAAAAATACCATGTAAACTCCATATCTTATCTCCTTTGCCATTAATTATGCTGTCATCAAATACACCCACTTTACTAGAGAATTCACAGGGAAAAAAAAAATGAACAAGACTTTCCTAGCACAGAAAATTCAGAAATAGAGTTAGGTCAAGGCTTCACAAACACATTTTTGCCTAGTTAAATGTCATTCTATCTTTGGCCCTTGCTCTTAAATATAAAAATTCCTCTGAAACCCTGTAGGAATGAGAACACTGTCCAGTTTCAATTGCTTTCAAATTTCCTATTTCCAACATGAAAATAACTTTTGGATGATGTCTGTGGTCATGGGCTGGATGCCCCTCTACATGAGTTTACATGTATAAACATAACTGAGAACTAGATATTTAACTTCTCTATACCTCAGTTTTCTTGATTGCAAAAGCAAAAGATAATACTTCATTTGTGTGATAGTATATACGAAACTGCATATAAAATGGTTCACAGATGTCATTGGTTTTATTCTGTATTTGATTAAATTGTCTCTGGTGTCCTCATTTACCTACAGAACTAGGCTCCCTGAGCCTGTCTTAGTGAAGCTGGGGAGGTGAACTGAGGAGGAGGGTGGTTTCTGTTTGTTTCTTAGCTAACCCATGAGTGCATTACTGTAGCATTTCTATGTCCTTGATGTCGAATCTGGGATACCATTTCCCTACTTTTACCTGTTTCCCAGCTGTGATAATTTATTGAGGCTTATCCATCCTGCTGCTCCATGTAGGAAAGACTCTTTGGATATTAGTGCAAAGAAAGAAAAGAGGAGGCACTTTTATGCTTTTAGAAAACAAATGTCATTTGAATTCGAAGTTGTGTATATAAGAAGAGAAGTCTTCAGATGAAAGCATTCACTCAGAAAGACAGTGTCCTATTTCTGTTCTAAGCACCTCAGGTGATCTTACTTGTCAAAATGTTACAGTTATTTGTTATCTTCTAAGGACACAAATTTTAGTAAACTTAAATTTACTAAATTTAAGTTTTGTGGGTAATATTAATTGACCCAGAGGCTTTAATTCCACAGAGGAATATGTATTTCAGTTTTTAAAAGATATATTTTTATTCCTGACTGAAGAACATACCTGAAGGAGTTAACACTTTTTATTTCCAAAGTGCTATACCACCATTATCCTACACTCATCCTATCTATACAAACTGGCTTGATACTCTTTTCAGCAGCATCAAATGTATAGCCAAAGGACCTCAAGGGGTTCAGTGATTTTTTTTTTTTAAGGCAAGAAAATATAGTTTCGAAGTGCTCTGTCAGTCCTTCATTTAGCCCAGTCTCCCAATATGATTTTGACGTTTTGCATGTAGAAACACCTGCTCTTTTGCTTGAGACATTTCCAGGGCCTCGCTTCTTTAGGCAGGCTCATGACCTGGTTTCAAATAAACACATTGGCCATCACTGGTTGGGAAAGGCTGTTTATTCAATAGGTGGTACTCCATTTACTCTGAAATCATTTGAAACAGCATTTTCAAACATCAGGTGAGAAATTTTGCACAATTACATATTTAAGAACCATCTAAATAAGACTTTTAGGCATAGTTGTAAGAAAAGCGAATCTGTGAAATGAAACTGTCACCAATCTGAATAGAAATTATAAATATTTAACATATGTCCTAGGAAAATTACAAGGATGAGGAAAATGTGTGATGGTCAGTCTTCTAATGAGCCCCATCAAAAGACTGTGCATTGGGTTTTGTTAGGCTTATTAGGGAATGTAGCAAAGGATGAAAAACTATGGCCAGCATTTATTGAGTAATTACACTATTCTGGCACATTACAGAATGCTTTATTAAGCTGATTGTATCATTTGTACTTTACAACTAAATGTTTGGATTAGTTTTAAGATAGGGTAACTGAGATTCAGGGGGTTATGCAGCAGTGAGGTTAGGCTTTGCTATGGGACGTGCTCTGATTTGAATCCTTTTCTATGTTCCTAACCCATAGGCAACACTGCCTCTACACTCAGTAGGCAGAAAGGGAAGGCAATGGAAAGAGGGCTAATTTCTCTCCAGGGAGGGCCAGTAAAGGATGAATAATCTAAATCCATCTAATGCAAGCTTGGTTTATTGCTGGTTTCCAAACAAAATGTTGAATATAAGAGAACGGATTAGAATTAAACCAGATTAAAGATCTGTCTCGGGGCTGATAATTTGGAGGATATGATTTGCAAATGTGGCTGGATAGTACTCATCGTGGATGGTGTCGATAGATTCAGTCGTCAGTTCATATATGCAGATAACTTGCTTTACTCTGGTAAGGGCGACCATGTGGTTCCTCGCACACACAGGTCAGAGAGGGAGTCAGGGCAGGAGTTTTGTGTCTAATCCTAGAAGGCTTCATTTACAGCTCTGTGGATCAGCTGTTTAGATGGGACTCCACTGGCTCCTGATGCTTAGAACAGTGAAGATTCCATTCCTTCTTCTAGAGTCCACCCCATGGAGCAATCGTTTTAGATGTTTGTTTCTCTCTTGGTAATTAAACTTGGCCTGTGCTACCTTCACTGCTTTAGTTCTCAGTTGCTACAGTGATATCTTTCTTCATTAATTCCCTCTTCTTGGCTGTGTTTGGCTTTGCCTGCATCTCGAGTACTCTCTAGCTTACCCTGTGTCACCACCCACTCATCTTGGCTCCACTTGCTTCACTTTTCCAGTCTAAAGATCTCTGGAGTGTTTTTGGGTACCAACCCCCGCCACCCCCGGCCAATAGCTCCTTGCTGCCCCCTTCTGGCTTAAAATGTATTAACACCTCAGTTTGCAGACCAAGGGGTGAGTAGAACAGGGGTTTTAGATAACTGTCAATCTCACATTGTTGCTACTCAGAAGGACAAATGAATAATAATTTTTGTCTTTTCTTCCCTTCCCTCCCCTCCCCTTTCCTCTCCTCCCCTTCCTTTCTCTTCTCTCTCCCTTATAAATCTCTCCAATTTTTTTTCCCAACTCTTCTTTCACTAATATGTATTTTAAGGGGATTTATCAGATTAGCAATACTGGTTATATATATACTCTTGTCTTAGATTTATAACAGTGAGAATTCTTTTTTTCTTTTATTTTAAACATAAAATGTTTTTCTTATTAATACCATATACATTCTTGATATGTAAAATTTATAAAACAACAAAAGGCATAGAGAGAGCAAATATCATCTATAATTCAACTATAACAGATAGTAACCATTAACATTATGGTGTTATCTGTACATGTTATTTTTATGATTCTGTATTCTTCCTATTATTAACATATCATTAGCTATTTTCGTCCTTCTAAATACTGTCAGCCTCCTTTTAAAGGACCCCAACTTTGTTAGGGTCTCAAATTCTCATAAGATTATAACCATCTGCAAGGCAGATTTCAGAAACATGAACAGGAGCTTTCTCTGTATTCTCTTTACACTGAAGAATGCTGGGCTCTTTTTGCTGTGATGCTCAATAAATGTGGTTGATTGGTTGTTCTGAGTTCATGATGTATTTTCCAAAATAGCAATAAAAATGGTAATGAAATGTTAAGTTATTCTCAGCTACTAAATTCCTAGGACCAGGAATATCATAAATTGTTTTTTTGATCATCAAAACTATTTGCCTATAAATTGTAATTAAGTCACAATAACCTCTGAATTTCTCTCCAGCCTCTCTTTTATCTCATATGTTTCTAATGTATCTTCATCATAGCAGAATTACCTCACAACTAATTAAAGCATAAGAGAAAAACACAGTATATGTTAACATGGTATTAGGAACAAACAAAATTTAGAAGAATTATTCTATTATTAAGGGAGCATTTCACCCCCAAAATTTGTCCTGTTGATGTTGCCTCCTCTATGGCTGTAGTGAAGTCAATTCATGTCAATTCGTGCATATACTTTTCTGTGAGTTAGAAAGCCACAAATAGACCAAAAATCAAAGCCACATACCAAAGTAGTGCTCAAGTTAGCCAGACCTCATGCTATACTATTTGTTGCTAATGCTTTCAGCTTATAGAAGTTAGTAAGGTTAGCTATCTGAGCTCCAGTGGTTCCCTAATCTGAAGGAGAATCTGTGGACAGACAGGTCTTTTTTTAGCTAGTGCAACGGCTAGGCTTGACATGGAAGGGAACTCTCCACCCCTTTTTCTCTCAATGTTTAATTATGTTAAATCATGACTAGGTAGAAGAGATCACTTAACTTGCATGAACTTGTTCATATTTAGAGAAGATAATAAAAAGAATAGGAAACATGAGGATGCTTTTAAAAAAATTAATAAACTTTATGTTTTAAGGCAGTTTTAGGTTCACAGCAAAAATGAACAGAAAGAACAGAGAGTTCATTATACCCCTGTTTCCTCCCACACACAGCCTCCCCCCACTAATAACATCTCCCACAAGAGTAGTACATTTGTTGCAATGAATGAACTGACATGGACACGTCATTAACACCCAAGTCTACAGTTTATATTACTGTTCATTGTAGATGTATGTTTTATGAGTTTGGACACCTTAATTATGATATATACCCATATTATAGTATTGCATGGAATATTTTTACTGTTTTAAATATCCTCTATGTTCCACATTTTCATCCATCCCTCTCTTTAATCCAAGGCAAGCACGAATCCTTTTACTATCTCCATAGTTTTGCCTTTTCCAGATTGTTGGAATCAAATAGTATGTAGCCATTTCAGATTGGCTCCTTTCATTTAATAATATGTGTTTCAGTTTCTTCGATGTCTTCAAGTCTTGATAGCTCATTTCCTTTTAGAGCTGAAAAGTATCACTTTGTCTGGTTGTATGGATTTATTTATGTATTTAGCTACTGAAGGACAGCTTGGTTGCTTCCAAGCTTTGGCAATTAGGAACAAGGTTGCTCTAAGTATCTATTTGCACTGCTTGTATGGACATAAACTTTCAACTCCTTGGAGTAAACCAAGGAGTGTGATTGCTGGATTATATGGTAAAAAACTATAATTTTGTCTTCCAAAGTGGCTGTACCATCTCTCATTCCTACCAGCAATGAATGAGAGTCCCTTTTGCTCCATAGCCTCCTCAGTATTTGATGTTGTCAGTATTTTGCATTTTGGTCATTCTAAAAGATGTGTAATGCTATCTCATTGTTAATTTGCAATTTCCTAATGATATATAATGTTGAACATCTTTTCACTGGCTTACCTTCCACCTTTATATCTCCTTTGGTAAGGTGTTTGTTTAAGTGTTTTGCCCATATAGGAATTTAAGAGTTCGTTATATATATTTAGATAGCTGTTCCTTATGAGATTTGTCCTTTACAAATATTTTCTCCCAGTTTATAGCTTATCTTCTCATTTTCTTGAAGAACATGCTTTTTAAAATTAGCTTTTTAAAAAACATTTTCTATGGATGCCCGGAGAGTTCTTCCTAACATATTTATAAAATAATTGTTTAATCAGCCAAATTTAATAAATTATATTTGCCTGACTATTCTTGGTTCTAATTCAGGAAACTTAAAATGCACTATGGTCTATGGATGCTCAATATCTAATTCTTCCTTCTCTAAATGTTAAGTATATGTTACCTTGTAAGAAAGAATATGGCAAAGAGACTTTTTAACATTATGTCTAATACCTCTGAATGCATTGCTTTTCTGGCATATTATTTTCTGTTCAGGAAATATTCACACACCCATAATTTTTATGATATATATATTTTATTATATATATATATATATATATTTCATTACACACACACACACACACACACACACACACACACACACACACACATTTGTATTGCAGAGAGGACTACCATGACAAAGCCCAAGAAACTGAGATTAAAAATTAAAAAATATAGTGTATTTTAGTTCTCTACCCAACATTCTCAAATATATTATAAACATTGGTGAAAAATATTTTATGTGATGTTTTCCTTAGGGTAAAAAACATTAAAAAATATTCACCCTAACTATTCTGATACCATACAAAAATATTTTTCAAAAATAAATAGCTTTACAAATTCCTTTAAAAATGTAGTTTGTGCTATATTCTTTCCTTTTTCCCTCTTCTACCCTTTCTTAGATATTTTCTGAATATAGCTAAAATTTACCTTCGGTATCTGAATTCCATGTAATTATTTGTTTATTCTCTATTTGGTTTTGAGAGAGAATGATAAGGATGATAAGGTTAAAATTTTGTAAAAGCTTTATGTAAAATTTAATTATAGATATTAAGTGCATGGGTCTGTTCTGTAATCTCTTTATACTTTGATTATATAGGTATACTTATAATTTCAGAGAGTTTTAGATTAAATTAATCAGGTAGTTAAGCAAAGTCAGATTATTCCAGTAAATAGACACATGAACACAAAAAATATCTTTTGATTACAAAGTGTTCTATTATTATGCATACAAGCATATTCTCTCTCTCTTTTTCCTTCCTTCCCTCCCTCCCTCTCTCTCTCTTCCTCTCTCTCAAAACTCCATTCTCTTCTACTGATTCCTTTGCCCTTGAAATGTAAACATTGACTGAGAACTTCATGATAAAAGATGCAAGAGAAACATGACCTCTCAGCAAACATAACACTCAATAAGAGTGTTGTCTATATTTCCATTTCATTTTTTCATGATAAATACTACAATCTTTACTCTTTCAACACAGAGAGAGAGACATTGTGGCAGTTAATAGACTAATAATGAAAGTAAATGTTGTGCTTCTTCTAAGGAAGAAGTATCAGATAGGTTCAGAACCCTTCAGGATTACAATAATTTTAGAAAAACTGCTCTTGTTAACTGCTTTATTTAAAGGCATGTTAGAACAAGTACTCTAAGCTCTTTATCCTGTCAATAGACAATTAGATGTGCTACCAAACACCTTTTCTATCCTCCTAGTGTCTTCAGTGTGTTTAAATTGAGTGGAGTCACAATTATTAGCCTGATAAGCAATGATGTCATTGACTCTTTGTGCTAATTTCTCCCTACTAAACATGGCTGCACTGGAGGTTAATTTGGAACAGCTGCATCAGATGTTGCTGGATTTTATAGCCCCAGCTAACATGGAAGCTTCCTTTCTATTGAACTTGGGATCTCTGCACTGAAATAAATTCTCAGAAATCATTAATAAAGTAATTTTAAAAAATGCTCCTGCCATTTCCATGAGCTCAGATTACAGCAGTTACAGTAATTACTGTTAGTGATATACAATATACCCAGGGACTATTAAGGAATCTTTATAGGCCTCTTTTTTGCAGTCTTTGCATCTAAATGGTCTTGAAGAAAAAGGATGCTAAGGACAACGAGCCTCAGCATTCACTATCATCCTAATGTTTACAATGTTTATAAAATTGCTTAGGAATTCAATCTCTTCTCATTTCCAGAGACTCCTCCAAGGCTTTTGATAGAGTTGCCAGCTTTAGGGAATTTGCATATCTAATTAGGATTTCTTAACAATTACTTGAAGGGCAGACTTCTACTCCTGCAGTGGGTAAGACACTTAGCAAGACTCATTATTTGCCATCAGTGCAGTTTGCCAATAGGCCAGTGGAAAATCATTTTCTTGGAATATCTATAGTTGTTTATGTCTGAAGCTCTTTGCGTATTGACTTTTGCCATAGGGCCCTTCTGTGAAAGCGGCATCTGGCTCTGGTCTTTGTTTCCCACTTGAATGCCGCCAAGAAGCAGAATGATCTGCCACTGAGAAATCCACAGGTAAGGATTCTACTGAGGATCTCTAACAAGGCCTCAGACTGTCTCTTGGAACAGATTGGATTTTTCATCTCATGGCTGCATAGTCAACTACTTTTTACAATCTCTGCAGGTAGGTAGAAATTTTCTTCTTCCTTTCCCCTTTTCCTCCCTCTTTTTCTTCTTTCCTTTCTTCCTTCTTTCCTTCCTTCCTTCCTTCCTTCCTTCCTTCCTTC